>JAYDZE010549798.1:0-13645 GCA_034509125.1 Monilaria moniliformis | reverse complement strand
CCCTAAAATTATGAAATTCAAATTTAATCAATATCCTTATCCAAAAAATACATATTTATCTCCTTAATTGTAATTTTATTGAATGTATTTAAAACTTTCTATAATATAATTAAAATTTTATTTTTTTATATTCATGCAAATATGTGAATTTATAGTGGGTAATAAGGTCTATATATAAAATTAAGTAAAAATATAAAATAATACAAAATTACTAATTAAGCCCTATTACGGCAAAGACATTATGTCTCAAAATCATAACCCTTTATTTAATAAGCTACAATATGAATAGTGGATAAGTGGACATGATAGATAAATTAATATATTGAAAATCACAATTTTTCTTTTGAGTTAAAAAATGATCGAGTATATCAACAGCTTACGAGTATAACCAATAGTCAATACTTGTAGTAAATAATCACACATATGATGATTAAGGGTAAAAAAAAAAGAAAAAAACGTAAGTTAGAGAAGTTATAAACATGTCAAGGTTAAAATTGTAAAATCATATAATATACATAAGTAATTTTGTCAAAACTTAAATTTAGAAGAATTAGATAATACTAATACCATGATAGGCGGGATGAATAGTTAATACCATGGTAGACCGAAGAAATGACTATTCCTAAAAAAATAGAAATGAAGATTCCTAAGAAAAAAATGTATCAAATAAAAATTGGAATAGAAGTAAGAATCATCATTCTATTCACTCTTTCATTCTATCATATCAAGCATGTCCTTAAAATATCGAATCTCTCCTCAAGTGCAACCAACAAATGGCGGAGTAACTAAGAGCCAGGGGCTTAAGCCCCCACCAAGCAATTATTTATTTAATTTTACTATTATTTAAAAAAATCAACATTTTGTGTGAATTAATGTGCAAAAGTATTTGCCGTCTATTTCAGTCATATAAAAACTAGTTTCTTACCTTAGCCCCTTAAATCAATCATGGGATTCAAAAACAAAATCAGAGTCGTCCATCAAAACCTAACGAAATGCATAATATCCTACCGAATGTGTTAACATCTTCCCTACCAAATCATATGTAAGATACAGACACATTGTAATAAGTCACTAAAAGAAAATAGAAACAAAATTTAAAAAAAAATGGAAAAACAGGATGTGAAGGTCCAGACCACTTTAGTACTATCAAAAAAAATTTATTTTTGGAGGACACACTCTGTAAATGAACTTACCATAGATGCATTATTTAGAAGAACTTTGTAAAAGCTAAAGCTGCATGCCTTCTGCCTGCCACACACAGTACCCACAGTGTGTGTGTGTGGGGATTTATGCTTAGGTTATGTGATGGGGTAATTTTCCGTGGCAAGCAGATCTGGCTTGGATTTCCGAGCCCAATTAGTATCAAATCTCTTATAATTAATTGCTACATCTATCTTTAGCATACTTAAAGACTTTGGTTACGTGAATTAATGTGCGTAACCCAATCTTGGGATCACGACAGCTTACTATATTAATTCCCGCAGATTACTCAATCTTAGTCACCCAAGAATTATGACAACTAACCGACAAATAATCAAATCTGCATGATTATCTCTGAATATGTGCCTGTGTGTCTGTTTGTGTATTCTTAGAGAGAGAGAGAGAGAGAGAGAGAGAGAGAGAGAGGAGCTTTATTTTGAGAATAGTGACTTTATTCGTTGTTGGTAGGCAGCCTTGATTCTTACAAAAGTGAAATTCCAAAGATTCCTTGTCTGCGAGGTAATGAAATTTTATCTTAACTAAGATTGATGTAATGATTTTGGATGTCATCATGAGTTAGCTCTAATTGATTTCCTTATATATATAAAAATGTTATGTTACATATTTTATGTGAGCAATATTCGTTAACACCACTCTCATTTAGTATACGTTAATATTATTTATTTTATTTTATATATTTAGTTTAATTTGAATATATCAAAAATTATTATTAACATCATTAATTTTAAAAATTACATAAAAGTCAAAGCTCGATTTGTCTTTTTTTTCTCTATAACTTCAAATAAATGAATAAAAGAACAAATCGAGCTTTGATTTTTATGTAATTTGTAAAATTAATGATGCTAATAATAATTTTTGATATATCAGAATCAAAATCAAGTATTATTTTTGTCTCTATTATTAGGATTCGTCATCATATTCTTATATGAAATATATATAAATCAAGCAAAATTAATTTAAATGATAGAAATTATTAAAGGTTTAGTAAACAATAAATTAAACTAAATATTTTTTTTATCTATCTAAATTAATCCTCACAAATAAATCTTTCCTAATATAATGATACATGCTAATGATATATTAATGATAATAAAATACCAAATACGAGATAACGGGTTTTTTCTTGCTAACATTGAAGATTCAAATTAATTGGAATATATATATAACCTTCCAACAATAAAAGTAATATGAAAATAGGACAAAGCATTTATTCCTCCCAGTATTATTTAATTATCCACACTAGTATGAAATTAGGAATTTGCTAATTTGAATTTGAATCGAAAAGTCCTTTTTTGAGAATAACGTTATTCCGAAATAGGCATATATATTGACGGTTGACTTACGACTTGGAAATTATTGGTTGGAGACGGTCTTTCAAGACCAACTTTACTAAGTGTGAAATGAACTCATTATATATTTAAAATAAAGTGTAATGGCGTTTACATTGCATAAATCATTTAATTAATTCAAATGTAGTCTCTTCTCCTATTGTGTCATTACATAAATATACCCATTATATAAATAAGGCACTATTTCAAGCAAGATATGCAATACACATTTAAGCAGTAAAGGCAGAATTAAAGACATTATCTACAAATTCATCGTTTGTTTCAGTATACTTTACGTGTATAATGTGGCATCATCAATACTCGTACTTTGCGCATGGCTATGAGACTTTTTCATATGAGGAAATAAGCAAAACAGATTAGGACCATTAGGTAATAAAAAGGAATTAAGTAGCATATGATAGCACATATCTCTATTGTCAGAAGCATGACCAAATAATTTACAAAGGAAACTGACATGCCATCGCATTTTCAGTACCTTAGAACACACACATGATAGATACAGAGAGTGTTTCACGCGTACCCAAAAGGTGTCTAAGTGAAAAATAAAATTAAATAAAAAAGAATTGAACAAAAAATTCCTTCGACTTGTTGTCTTCATCTCACACTCGTCCCTTCCACTCTTTACGTGACTCTCTCTCTCTCTCTCTCTCAACACTTTAGAAACTTTTTTGGGTTTCTGGGACATTGAATACTTTTTTGGGTTTTTGGAAATGGAAGGGGAGAATGATTTGTGTGTGGAATTGAGTGCGCATGGAATAGGGTCTCTTTTAAGAATCTTGTCCGATTTTGTAGAAAAATACAAAACATCACCACATATTCTTGGCAAACTATAATTGAGAAATCATTGTGAGAAATTGATCATATTATTTGTATATATATAGATGTATATATATGTACGTATTGATTGTCAAAGCCAAACGGTAATAATTATTTATCAAAACATTTCGACATGATCTGAGTGAGAAGTATCCTAGGGGGAGTGAACACAACTAAATTCTAGGTAGATTTTCTGATATGAAATTTCAGAAATTTGGTCAAAAGTGAATAGTTTGGATTTTTCTAGGTTTTCAGGGTACGATGTAATCTGTAGGTAATTATTGGGCGTCAAGGCATTGAAGTTTGAGCTTTTTTTTTTCTTTTCAGAAAATATTATGCTCCCTCGCTTAAATATCATTAAGTTTCAATGAGTTCAAGCAAATATTATACTCTCAGTTTAATATTTGAAGGAATTCGAATTTTTTATATCATACAATGTAGGAAAAATTCTTCCTTTACTAATCTTAAAAATAAAATTATTGGTTTACAAACTGTTGCACAAAAGAGAAAAATCGCGCACCAAAATATCGAGCGCAGGTTCCACGACATAAAAAAAATTCATAGTAATATAGGACTTATATATTTTCGTCCTACTATATGTTTGTTTCTCAAACACAATGCCTTGTAATTTTGTCACTTTTATGATTTCAAACCAATCATTCTTTTATTCAGATTATTATTTTGACAGAAGAATAAATGTTGCCACATAATGTATAGATTTAATCAATGGGAACTCTAGCATGTACACTGGTCTAGCTAATTAATTAATTAAAAGTTGAATTTGTTATTAACCGGCCGGCCACAGATTGAACAGAATTACATATAATTAACCTCAATCTCCTCTAGCTCGAATAGGCACACAATTCATGAATTTTAATTTATAAAGAGTAGCTAGATTATATTAAGAAGTAACATATATAACATCTATCAAAATGTGTATGCCTATCTGAAAAGTGAGTACTCTATTGAAATCAAAATTCCTATATCTGAAAAGACTGCCTAATTAAATTGCATCGGTAAATTATTTTGAATAGATGTGTTAAAGGAATTAATGCGAGATTAGAATTTTGGTTAACACAAACCTATCAGCCAGCTTTGATACGTTTATTCCCATAAACCATAGGTGCAATTAGTCTAGCAAAATAAAAATAAATCTAGTTATACACGATGTATACTCAACCCAAGATTTTTCTATTTGCAGTCATTCTTGAAAATAAAAGAAATTTTTGGAACTTCATTCCAAGATATGACATCAACGAAATACATCTTTCATCATACATTTACACACAAACACACAAAAACACAAACACAGTGTATTTAAGTGAGCAATCGTAGCGTGTGTTCGCGAGTGTACTTCAATCACACGTTGAAAGGAAAACGATATATCTCCATTTCTAACAAAGAAAAAACTACAAGAAATCACACGTTCATCTAAACATTCTTCTCAGGAAGTACAGAGCTAGTAGGCATATTAAGCTACAGAATAAAATTCGATGATCCCTCCAAAAAACCAGAAAGAAAAAATTAAAACCTACCAATTTCTAGGGCTTTTTCAGCCGATCAAAGCCACCATTATCATTCTTCACATTACAATTCCCATCTTCTCGCAAGGCGCTTTCGATCTTCTCCCGCCTTGATCTCTCTTAATCTCGATGAGTGAGAGAGAGAGAAATGTTCGAGATCATTACAATGGAGTGCTAGTCGAAGAAGAACTGAAACTCGAGAGCTCTGTCCAATTCGTGTTGGAATTCCATTGTTCATTTCCATTTCCTGCAATTCCTCCCATCAATTGCCTCGACAGATTAGGGTTTTCCTCCATTTTCACCGACGCTAGCTGAGTCAACAGCGAGCTCGAAAACTTCGGCCGAGTAGCCTGACTCGTTTCGTGGTTCAAAAACCCTGACTCGCCGCCGTGGAATTGGTAATTCCCCAGCTGCGACGCCTCCAAACCCCCGAAGAAAGGGAACTGCTGCACCTGCTGCAGCCGCCACGGCTCAATGCCACCGCCGCCGCCAACGCTAGACAAAAGCGAAGCCATCCCCCCGGCACCGCCGCCGAGGAGGCCGCCCCCGCCGTGGAACCCCATCTCGTTCGTCCCCACCGGCGGGCCCGACATGCCGCTGTAGTTCAAGCCCATGTCGCCGGCGAAGTTATCGGTGAGTTGACTCAACGGCGACATGAACCGAAGAGGCGGGAACTGCGGCGACAAGCCTAACAAACCGGCGGCGCCGCCGCCGCTGGTAGAGATGGTGCTCGTGGATGTCGAGGTCGTCTGGCGATCGCCGCTCGCCGGGGAAGACTTGGAGCTGGAGGACTTGCTCCGCTTGTTGCGGCGGCAGCCGCCCCCCACCGGGACGTTCCTTAAGGCGCCGCCGCGGGTCCAGTAGCGGCGGCAGGTCTTGCAGAAGTGGCGCGGCTGAGAGAGGCTGTAGTTGTTGAAGTAGCAGAATTTGGTGTTGGTGGATTCGCAGCGAGGGCATTTTAGGGACGAATCCGGCATCGGCACGTTCGCGATGCGGGCCCGCTCCGACATGGTGCCGGGCCGGATTGATCCACCTCCTCCGCTGCCATGGGGCTGCTGAGGTGGCGGGGGAGGCTGCGCCGCCGCCGCCGGCTGCTGTGGTGGGAGTTGATGGTGGTTTGTGCCGCTACTGCCAATTATATGATGATTTTGTGGCTGCAAAAAACCGTAAAAGGGAAAAGAAAATGAAAAAAACTGCGTATATTCAAAGAAACATGATAGATGTAACAAAGACGTTACGAAAAATTAAATAAAAAAAATCGAGAAGATCAAAAAACAAAACAAAAAAGGAGATTGGAATATTTATCTTTTGAAATTCTTGCTTTATTGGCAAAGAAGCTACCATATGATCACATGAAAAAAAATGGAATAAAAACTTAGAATAATAATAACAAAAAAACCCTAACCTGATGCCAATTAGATGGATCAAGATAAGCTGGAACTGAAGAAAAAACCATGGCTCCTTCTCTTTTGTAAAGGGTATGTGGTTTTTGGAGCTCTAGTGGAGAATCACATCAACTGGAAGCTTGAGAGAGAGAGAGATAAAGGAAGAATGAGAATATAGGAGCTAAAATAAAGCAGGGAGCTTTATGCGTGTATATATATAGATAGATAGAAAAATAGATATAGTATAGATACAGTGATTTCACAGAAATAAAGCACGTACTAAATTGTTTTCACTCTGTCTAATTTTGTTTGTTCGTTGCTTTTTAGGGTTTCGGGAGGTTGGTGCTTAATTTATTACTTAGTCTTTAAGCTTCTTTTTGTGGTTGCTGCATGGAAAAATCTGGTTTTATTTGCCACGTCATCCATATTACCAATTTCCACATTATCGTGAAATATATAAAAATTCGAGCATATGTAATCTTCCATTACTATCTCAATGTGTTTCAATCCGCTTCTTTGGAAACTTTAGAATAGTATATACACCTTTAATAGGATAACTGTTTTTCTTTAATAACTCTAAAGTTTTGAAATATGAAATGGGACACTCATTGAGATACCAATTATCCTTCATTCTCGAATAAGTATCTCTCAAAACTCATATATCAACCGGGTTGCGCATTGTTTAGCGCATTTTGCACGTAATATTTCTTCGAAAGTTACATGGAAGGAGACCTGTCACTCATGGCTTTCTGACACTGTTCAACAAGATTTAATGGCATAATTTTCGACCTTCTCTTCAAAAATAAAAGTATCTGTCAAAACTCATATATCAAGGGAGCGGATAATTTTACTCTTTCTACCCTTAATAACTGCATGAATAAATTCCCCTAAAGAAATTGCTTGAATAAATCAAAAAAATAAAATTTTTATTTTGCATTGATTACAGGAATAAAATGGGAATTTTGATATTAATTTTATCATGAAATTATGAAATCGTATACTTATTCATCTCCAAATAAGACACTTATTTGGAAATGATGGGAGTAGGTTTATTGACTAAATGATTTCAACTACAAGTTGCATCTCTAAATCTATTTGATATTAATTTATCATGAAATTATGAAATCCATTTTATTTGGCTCAACAGAAAAAAGACATTTACGTTTTATTTTTTCACTAATGTTATATGCTTTTTTTTTTAAGACCAGCTTTTATATTTTATTAGAAATATGCTTTAATGCAATTATGTACAATGGAACAAACATGCCATAATACTGGTGTTGCTTTTTTCATGCAATCAATGAGTATATAATAAACTAGTAATTGTTTGTATAGAAAATTGAAATAGCGCATAAAAAGGGAAAAAAGGCCAATCTTGAGGAGAGTTGCTTTGGTGGAAATAAACAATGTGTCCCAACCTTATGAAACTTTACTACCCTCTACATTTTTATTGGTTCCCCACCCCCCACCCCTAGCTACCCCCACCTCCAAATTCACATATATCGCCATTATATTCTTTATTTATATATTAGTTCGTACTTTATACATCAACATTTTACATAGTTTTATATGAGAATCCTAAACATGAGAAAAATTATATTCATTTCGTCTACGAAAAATTTGTCCCATTATGAATGGTACGAATTTTAATAAAAAAATTGGTTGTGTGGTGGATGTTGTGAGTTTAGTGGGCCTACTTAAAATGTGTGGTGGATATTGTGAATTGTGTCATCCTACTGCTATAAGAGCAATTTTTTATGGATAGAGAGAGTGTACAACTCTAAATGACTTTAAGTAACGTACTTTTATTTTATATAGAGATAAAATTGTTAGCCCATATATAAGTTACAAGTGTATACTCTACTTTCTTACAAAAAAAAAACCTACATGCATGTAAAAATGTTATATATATATATATATATATATCAATTGTTATACTATTGAAATAGTATTCTCACGTGTACGATGTTCAGGTGACGTTGCACGAAATAGGTGAATATTGGTTTTATTATCTTATATATTATAAAATATAAGTAATGTTTTTTTATTGCTTGAAAATATAAGTAATGTTGTAATTATATATACCCCGATTTTGCATTGAAAAGCTATGTGGTACTCCATAAATAATTTTCCGGAAAATTAAAGAGCGTCGTCGAGCAATCATCACCTTTTCATTGGGCTGAGCCTACCAGATTTATTTGGCCCAATATAATATACAATATTTCCCAGATTTTCTTCGTTGCCAACTCTCTTGGTTAACTTTACCATCCATGTTAATGTTATTTGTGTCGTTTTTTTCTTAATTATTATTATCATTATTATAATAATAAAATCAATGAAGTGCGAATATAAAAACTTTATATATATAAAACCAAACATAAGTTTTATGTTTGGTTGTGAGAATTTAAGTTATTAATTATGTGTAATTATACTATTTTGATATAAGATAAAATCCTTTTAATATAAAATTCATAAAAAATATGAAAATAATTATTTATTTTTAACATACATATATTATAATAATGGTTAGGTGGGTGGTGCTAAATTAACAATGGTTAGGCGGGTGGTGCGTACCGTGTAAGTAGTGACTAAAATATAGACTAGTATAATAATTGTTGCTGCCTTTAACTACTTCTGTATAATAAATTATGTCTAACCGTAGAATTGTATTTGCTGAGATTATAACTGAAGGTTGTGAATTCAAATGGACAATTTTTCGTGTAATGACAAGAAATTATGATCACAGATTGCTGGCAACTTTAGTCTTTAGGTACGAAATAGTTTAGTTTTTTTGGCCAAATCCTATTTGTAGTAGGCTTCCCAAAATTCTCACGCTTTTAGGTTGAATCGATCATACAAAGCTTACCAAATCAAACATTTTAGATCAACTTTATATATCATTTTTATAACATAATTTGCTTTCTTCTTTTGCTCCTTGAACTCAAAGAAAAATATCCTAACTCATAACTTGATATCTCTGATATTCATGAAAACAAAGCATATATATATATATTTGTCCATCTCAATATAAATTCTCGGCTACGTCCCTGAAACTACTATCTAGTAATGCTATCTTGTTTCGACCATGGTCCTTTGTACAAAAATTTAATCAAGATCATTTTACGGGTCAAAGTTATATCAAAATGTGTATGGAATTACATATGCTGCATCGTGAATCGATTTCGTATTAGACTCCTCTTAATATATTGAGATATGTAAGCGACTTCAAGCTTAATCCTAATCATATCATTCTTCTTTACTTGACAAACTACCTTTGTATTGGAGGTGAGAATCCAAACACATCACATGTAAGCATTCCCACGTCTGCTTAGGCTTTCTTCCAAGTGCGAACCACAAACAGCTAGAGGAGCAACCAACACTCTGCCCTTCTCTTGATCTCTTATTATTACAGGAGAAGAAAATAATGCCCTGCATGCTTTTCTTGTTTAGGGCAAAGTAGTAATTGACCAATTGACCAAATTAGTATGCCCTCTGGCGTCGCCGACAGACTTCAAAGCCGTTCCAAAATGGGCCCTAATCCAGTCCCTCATTTTAAATAGATAATATACATATTATCAACATTATAAAATAGTCTCGCAACCAAACATAAATTTTTATATTCGCACTTCATTGATTTTATTATTACGACGATAATAATAATAATAACAATAATAATAATTATAACTGAAGAACATTTATTACAACAACACCGCCAGTAACGTATGTGTACAACAAAATATTTTTCTATCAGCAAAACAGCATTTTCAAATTTCAATCATGTCTCATCTAAAAACACATCTCCGCATTTCACTAAAACTTCTATTTCGGCAACGAAAATTTCTAAAATGCCCAGAAATTATACCAAAATAAATAATTAAATCTTAAGGGGAAGATTCGGGTACCCAAACACAATTCTAGAGAGAGAGAGAGAGTGAGAGATCAAATCAAAGTAGCAGCATCAGGCAAGCCATGCCGGAAATCATCATCGGCGCCGGTCAAAGCCCGCTTCGACCGCTTCACCGGCACAGCGGCGCGGCAGACGGGGCAGCTCGAGTGGGAGTAGAGCCACACATCGACGCACGCGGCGTGGAACGCGTGCTTGCACGCGCTCAGCTGCCGTATCTCCTCCCCTTCCGCCAGCACCGACAGGCACACTGGGCATGGCTCCCCGCCTCCATCAGCCGTCTTCCTGTACTTGACGCCGCAGACCAGCTCGATCCTCTCCGATTTGGAGCCGGCCTCCGCCGCTGGCGGCGCCGCGGGGCCCCGGCGGAAGGGGTTCCATTGGCACCTTATGGCCATGAAGAAGGTGTAGGAAATCATGGGGATTATGATCAGCGCCACTAGGCACAGGACGGCAGTTAGAGCTGACATGTTGGAGTTGTGTTGTTGCGCCGACGTGGACGGCGGCGGAGCGGTGGAGTTGATGGTGGTGAAATTGGTCATAGTGAGGGTTCTGTTTCAGTGATTGCTGAGAAGTACTTTGTTTTTTTTTATTCTAATTAATTTATTGTGGGCATTCACTTTGGTTTATGTTTGATTGTATTGATGACTAGAGAGTCATTACATTAGGCATTAGATATAATCATATAGCTATTATTTTTTATTCATATTTTGATTATGTTACCATTGGAATAAAATAATAGTATCATATGATGTACGTTAATAAAATAAATTTACCAAATTTAGACAAAGATGGGACCCAGAGAATGTCCTATCAAAAAATCACATTTTAATTTCAGATATTAAGAAAATATATTTAATATTCTTTAAAAATACTCTATTCGTCCTATGTGGTATATAATTTATATATAATTTTAATTATTTTATTTAGCCTTTACTTATTACTCAACATACATCAATAAGATATTTTAATATTTTTTTGAAAACAATTCAAATAAAAAAATAAACTATACTTTGAGATATTCAAAAATTAATAAATAAAGTACTAATTTATTGGAACAAATGAAATACTATTTTACGAACGTGCATACAATGATACAACCCTTTGAAAATCATTTTCCATGCTCCAAATCGGCCCCTTCATAATTTTTGTTTGTGCCAATTCGATTACCTTTTTTTCTATTAGACTTAATTTGACAAACGTTCCAAATGTAGTTTACTATATTGAGAGTAAGAAAATTGGATAATCAGTTTTCAAAGAGACATTCAAACGGTGTAGACTTCAGTCTATAAAATGAGATCTAGAATTCAAATTTCACAGTTTTCTCTGTGTTGTCCCCAAGTACGTAAAATATAGGCCACCCAAATTACAAAGTAGGAATGTGCTAATATACACCAATTTTAATTTCGTATATACTATATGCTCCGAAGTTATATTAATTTTAATCAGTATTAGTTGCATCCATTATCTATTATAAGTTGACTTAAAATTTAGCAGATTCCAGCCACCATTGTGATTGTAATTACATTTTTTTCAACAGTTTCTTAATATATATTAAAAATTCTATAGTAATATAAAAATAGTAACATTGAAAAAAGAAGAAGAAAATCACGAATACTAAAAGCATGGCCTCCCCAAAAAAGAAGAAGCATGGCCTGTACATCGACATATATGTATTTATCAACATAGATGTCACATTGATTAGTCCCACCTAAATAAATAATTGGGTTTATCAACAACAATTATTAAACAAGTGGACTCCAACTTTGCTTTTGTCACTATCGCTGAGGAACATGCACAATTTTGTGTGGTCTCCAAATTTGTACCAATTATTTACATATGTTGGCTAAAAGGGAAAAAGAAAATAAATAATTTTTTTTGGCCAAATTGTCGTGTGTTTTGGTACATAGACGTATAAGAGAATATGGAATAATTATAGTTTATAGCCTAAATTGTCAGCCAATTTTAATTTAGAGTCTTAATTTTGATTTATTTTTTATATAGTTTGAATTTTGATAAATTATCTAATTATAGCTACAATTTAATATATCATTTAATGTGGTATATTTAAAATGCTCGGCAAGCAAGGGATGACGTCGTTTTTCTTAAAAATCCTGAAATCATTTCCTATTATTAACAATTAAATATACATATTCATTGGAATCATTTGTTCAGCCTTTTTGTATACAAAGTCGCCGAATTAGGAAAAAGCCGTCGAATTCCTAATTCTTCACCAAAAAATCGTGGAATTCCTAATTTATGATTTTAGCCCTTTTCAAAATAAGGGAAACAACATTTTGAATAAAACGACGTCGTGCAATACGAACAAGCGATTAATTATGTCATGTTAAATGATATATATCATGTCAATTTTTCAACTATTCATATCAGCACGAATATTGACCAAAATCTTATGATTGTAAAATCAAATGAGACAGACAAATAATCATTTATTCAACGTCTATTTTTCCGACAAATATTATATACATAATAATATTATGTTATTATTGTATGCACGATTTTTTTAGCGCATCGAATTGTAAATATATGTTGTCACTTAATAATATAACAATAAACATCATAAGAAGCTAGGATATGCAGAGTTTTTCTATTTATAGAAATACATCGTTTTTTAAGAAAAATATAAAAAAAAAATCAAGTGTGTAATATGATGTAAGACACTGTTAAAAAAAGTGTAACTAAATATGAAAACATTATTCAAAGCTCTTCCTCTTTCACTATTTTTACCAGTCCTCTCAAAGTAAATTTTTTCAACCGCCCTAAAATATAGTTGTAGACATCTATGTAAAGCATAATACATAGATAACTTAATAAATTTAATTAACATGATAGGAAATTGTAGTTTTTTCGTGGGCGAAAAGCATTAGTTATGTTCGTGATAAGTCGCCGTCGGAGCCATATTACACCATTATAAAAAGATAAATCGGGTTTATTTTTTAGATTAATATTTATAGTCCGAACTTTCAATAAATTTCGGTTTATAGTTTCAATTTTAAGCTATTTTTTATATAGCTTGATAATTGAGAATTGTCTGATTATAATTATAATTATGCCTCAAACGACAACCAACCACCACGAAGCTAGAGTTTAATATATTATGCACTAAAACAAATTCAACGGTAAGTAGTCTATCGTCATCGGACCACCGGTGTGGTCAGAATCACACTTGAAAGTTGGCATTGTTGCAATAAATTTCAGGTGCGATTCCGACCATATCAGTGGTCCGATGATGATGGACAAACATGTCCCTAGAAATCCTTGTAAGTGTCGTTTTAGGTGTGATTTTATCAAAGAACATCAAGTGTCACACTTCAGACATAATTGTATAGGGGTGAGCAAAATATCCGAAATCCGAACCAAACCGAAATTTAAAATTTGGTTCGGATTTTTCGGATTTTCGGTTCGGTTCGGATTACATTTTTGGCA
>JAYDZE010549787.1:0-13646 GCA_034509125.1 Monilaria moniliformis | reverse complement strand
TTGTAGTGTTTTGAGTGAAGATGATGATTGATATTCAAAATGAATTATGGAATAAAATCGTGGGATTTGTTTAGATTTGTCAATCCCATGATTTTAGGGTCTTTCCTTAAATCGTTGGATTTTGTTTACAATTATACCCTTTTGCTGATAATTACGTAACTGTGTGCTGATATACACGTGTAGTAAATCCGAGCCGTTAATTTCTTAATCTAGTGGTTCATATATAGTCTTAGTTAAGCATCTAAGGATAAGTTTCACCCTAACGCTTCGATATATATATATATATATATAAAATATCATATCCCAATCATTTTTTATTGCAGAACTAAAAACTATTATGAATCTTTCAATTTTAGAATTTAATGGTTGTTTAATACTACACGTGTCAACCAACGATTAAGCTTGAAAATAAGAAGAATATTTACGTGTTTTTTCATTAAACCGTAATTATATCATCCTATAATTAAGGAAACTAATTTGGTGAATCTTAATTATATGCTTTGTTATGTTAACTTCCGTAAATATATTTTTATGATAAATGTCGGATGATATTTTTTAGGATTTAGTTTATCAATTAACAAAGTTGTTATCATAGTTGTTTTTTCTGATAATGATAAGTTTTCTCTGATTAATGATACTTTCTTTATGTGATAATGATACATTCTTTCTCTAATAATAATACATTCTTCTTCCCATAATGATTTTTTTTCTATGATTAATGATATGTTCGGACATGTATGATGATACTATTTTTTTGCATAATGATTGATATTCACGCATAATGATATAGTTAATGATGATTAATGATACATTCATTTACGATTAATGATAACTTCTTCTGCCGATAATGATACTATTTTATTTTGATATTGATATTTTTTCTACGACTAATGATATATGTTCAATTCCACGATTTAAGGAGATCCCATGATTTTTGGATTTTTCTTTAAATCATGGGATTTTTTTTGTACAACTATGCCCTTTAATGATGTTTGTATCAAGCAATAATAATACGTTTTTTCCTACAATCTTGTCCGTCCAATTCGAGATCCTAGGATGTATATTAGTTCTTAGTTTTGTATTTAGAGGATATATAATATTGGTATAATCAAATCTGAACCAAGTTTTAATAAAGAACAAATATCAAATTGTAATCATAGGATTTTGGGTTGAGATGGACAGAATTAAGGACATGTAGCATTGAATTTATTAATACTTTATTAGTGAAGGATTATTTTTGTAAAACAACATTTTTGGTTGATAAGAGGTTTATTTAAGATGTATATTGAGGTTATGATAACAGACGTAATTTATGGAGAAAATTTATTCATGATATGTTTTACGGCTATGGTAACGTACACGAATTTATAATAATAATGATCTGCAAATATTACGAAATCTAGTACGTTGTGTAATTATATATATTGTGCTATGTATATATATTTATTGTTGTGTAATGATGTTGGTCTTTTGTAATAATGAATATCTACAATTATTACAATGATATCTAGTACGTTGTGTAATGATATCGTTATTTCGCTATACTTATATGCTTATTGTAGTCATTCACAAGTTTCCATTAGTGTGAAGGATATAATGATTATTCTATAGTATGTATATAATGTTTAACATCAATCTCAAAATGATGATACAATAATATAAGTTATGATGACTGTGGGTTAACAATTTACGTTTCCATAGTCATTATATATATGAGTATGTTTTGATAATCATTATATATGAATATAATGATTTGTAATTATAATATAATGCATGAAGACACTGTATAATGATTTTGTGTAATCATTTATACGAATATATTTTGATGCATTTTAATCAATAATGATTGTTTATTTTGATAATATAATAATATATGTATTCTGCATACGTTATAATGATGATACAGTTATTGTACTTATGATGATTATTAATTAACATGTTAGTTGTATTTAATAATTTTAACCGTTGTAACATTCATTATATAAAATATGAATTAACATGTTAGTTGGATTCATTATTTGGTAAGATTATGAGAAATATGTAGAGTAATAATAGTGAGTAGATCTAGTGGAGTAATTACTCCACATAACACACCAACTACCAAAAATAAATATCGCCTAATTTTGATATTTGACTATTTTACCCTTATAATGATATAACAATGAACGTATAATGACACGCGTTTTATGAGAATCTTAATCATCCATTATTGAAATCAGTAGATTAAATTAGGTATTAGTTATGCATTAAAAGTGTGGTCTCACCCCAATGCACTATTATATATATATATATTTGAAATTGCAATTTAGTTTAGGGTTAAATTGACTTGTCCGTGGTAAATTGACTTAGGATAGCGTCTCCAATATATAAGTTTGGTATAATAATATAAAGAAAGTTATATTAATGTGAGACAAGTGTAAAATAGACATAAAATTTGTGAGATAAGTGTAATAATAATAATTTAGACAAAGTAAACAAAGTTATTATTATTAATAATTACTTATAATTTAAAGTGGAGATATTATTCTTTTTAGGAGTGCACAGTAGTAAAGTAGGTAAGTTTGACAAAAACAGTTTTGAGAGTGAAAATCGAAATCTGGGCAAATCGCATAATTTGACCCTCATTAATTCCCAAATAATTTGTCAACTTTTGACTTATTTAATTGGAGTTTCTGATCACGTCAGAATTGAGAGAAAAAAAACAAACTTATTGTGATAGTTTGAGTATTTCGAAAAAACAATAATCTTTTATAATTTTGTTATATATTTATAGATACTCTCACTTTGAGCAGCTACTTATAATTGCATCCAGAAATTGTGTTCAGAAAAAAAGTTAGGTTTTATTATGGAACATGGAAAAGGAAATGCTTGAAGGTGGAAATTCAAGTAATGAGATCAAATAAGTTCAAATTTCCCCACTTATACAGGAGTTGTGAATAGAGTATAATCTTAGTGAAATAATTCTTCAGTAATACATAGAAAGGTGAAAATTTACCCCCCAATTTGACAATTTTGCATACAAATAAAAGAAGAAAAAAGGAGGATACAATCTGTTGGTGGGGAAAAACTGAGAAATTTTTACAAAGTTTGATCATCAAAATTTGATAGATACAAATCCTGTTTAGTGTGGAATCGGATTATGACAATCATCAAAGTAATGATTGGCATAAATCACATTCTGTTAGTAAGGTTTCCACTAAGATTTCCACTAAGGTTGCCACTGTTAGTCCATCCTTCTTGAACCTGCACCGAATACTGCATATGCCACAGCACATCCTCCACCGTCGGCCGCCCCATCGCATCTTTGCTCAAGCAGTTTACGGTGATCTGCACCACTGTTTTCAAGGATTCATACGCAAAGGTTCCTCGCATCGACGGATCGATCAGGTCTCGTAGCTTCGTTGGTGATTCTGCTAAGCTCCTTTCTAACTGTAACCATCAAATTATGAAACATTTGTGTTCGGATTAAAGTTTGAGGTAATGTAAGAATGCTAAATCGTACAAGTTTCAATTACCTGAAATTTAAGGTCCTGTAGTTCACTCTGAGAGTCTATAGGTCTACCAGTAATGACCTCAACAAGAATAGCTCCCAGCCTATATATATCTTCCTTTTCTGGATTTTGGCTGCTGCTTTCTGAATTTGAGGCCTCTGATCCGTGCAGAGGGCTTTCTGCACCCACCTGAGGAAACAAACAATGTCATGAATTTGTGTTGTTTGATTGTTGAGTTTGTACATTTGTGTGCATCATTCCGTCTCACCTTAGACGGTATGATTATGTTGTAGCTACTGATCCTTGCTGTGAGGCTCTCATCTAAGAGAATGGTGTCGATTTTGATGTCGTTCCCAACAATTCCGCCTGTGTGCAAATATTGTATACCTCTGGCTACGCCCATGGTGATGGCCATTCTCTGCGGCCATTTCAGCGCTTCTCTCTTTCTCCAATCTGTCGATGGAAAAAACAAGTTAGTTGCGCGTTTACTCTCCAAGAACTCAGAGTGCCGGCTCTAGGTGTATACCAACGAGGTGGTCTCTTAGTGAAGCATTAGACATGTTTTCAAGCACAATGAAGACCGTGGTGGCCGTGCTGGGATGATCGTGGTAGGAGACAATGCAGTGGCCTAGCACGCTCACCAAATGCCGGTGCCTCAGCTTGGATATCACCTCCATGTGCTGCTGCAGAGCTTGAGGGGAATGCTTCTGTTTCAGCTTCAAGCATTTCACAAGCACCACGGACCCATCTCTCAGCCTTCCTTTGTATAGCTGCCGTTCAACATTTTTTTCCTAAGTCACACTAATCAGTCATATCCAACACAAATACAGAGAGAAACAGAGCAAGCAACAATACCTGCCCTTCTCCCACTAGATTGGATGGATCAAAGTTGTTCGTGGCGTCTTCCATATCCTCGAGTGTGAACACGTGGTACGGTGGCAGCCCAATTGACGTCATCCTCATCGGCTGCGGAACATGCCCTGACCAATAGTGCAAACACCAAACGCATATCAGAAAAAAACAGATGAAAGAAAGGACTAAAACACAAGTCATGATGATTGATGCTTACTTCCCATTGGAGAGCCTTTCTCCATCACAAAACTCTCACTTCTGAATTCACTAAGCCCTTTCCTCTGCAGCCTTCTGTAAACAACAATAATCAACAGCCCCAGAACACCCAATATCGCCACAATCGCACCAATAACTCCAAGCACAATGCCCAATTTCAAGGTAGATTCCTCTTCCTTCCTTCTCACAGTAGGCATAACTGCCAGCGCATCTTTCCGGCAGAAAGCATTAGGCCTCTGATACTTGGACGTCGTATTAGACAGACAGTTCCACATTATCACAACCGTTCTGTTCCCAACATTCGGAGCAAGACAAGAAGGCAACTTCCCAATCAAAAGATTACTCGAAACATCAACAAAACTAAGATTCCCGCTGCAAGAAGCATTGGGTGGGAATGCCCCACTCAACTGATTCTTGGCAAGACTAATGTGCTCAATCAACGGCAATGAAAACAAGAAGGAAGGAATCGGCCCAACGAGCTTATTAGACGAAACATCAAGGTATCCAAGCTTGCTCAACTTGTTCAAATCTTGGGGGATTTCAGATCTCAAAGAATTGTTAGCAAGATTGATGAATGCAAGATTGCTGCCTAGTGATGGAAACTTGGGCCCAAAATAGTTATTTCTCAAATCGAGCTCTTGAAGCAAGGTTAAACTAGTTAGATCAGGAACACTCCCATTGAACAGATTGTCACTCAGAACTAGGCTTGTCAACCTCGGATAAGTGGAAACGGAGGTAGGCAGTTGGCCGGTGATGAAGTTGGAGCTGATGTTCAGAACTTCAAGCGACCGGAAACGGTTCACTTTGGCCTGCAGCGGGCCCCACAGTCCTAATGAGACTAGAGAGAGTTTCCGCAGGTTGGAGAGCTTTGTTAAGACGGTGAAGAATGAATCTGTGGAGAATCTGGCGGAGAGAGTGTGCTGAGACTGAGAGACGGCGGAGAGCTTAGGAATGTGGGAAGGGGATGTTCTGTTTCCGACAATGGTTAGCTCTGTGATGTGATTGTCGGAACACACGATTGTGAGGGTTGGTGTGGGAGGGAGGAAGCAGAAGTTGGTCCAGTTGTTCCATGTCTCAAGTGGTTGTGGGTATTCTAGAAGCTGCTGGATTTGGAACAAGATTCTGCTCTCTGTTGGAACTAACTGAGCATTCGAAAAAGGGAGTGTAGCAAAGATCAAGAAACAGAGTGGAATCCATGAAGACTCCATTGTTGAAGAACTGTGTTATGTCACTCTCTATCACACAGATTGGAGAAAGATGAAATGAGGAGATGAAACACTCATAATAGGAAAAGGGTGGCTGCGATTTTACCTGAGCATCCCATAAAAGTTAGAGAAAATGTGAATCTTGGCTGTCTGAAATCAATGAGGTGCAAGAAAGTTCTGAGTGGGGAACTTTGTAATAAAGTGACTTCCCTTTTCGCCTGCTAGTTGTACAAGGAAAAAGATTCTCGAAATTTCTCTAGTAAAAAGAAAACTGGAGCAAAATGAGAAGAAAAAAAATTGTCAGGAAACAGGTGGAAGTTGAGGATCATTCAACGCAGAGGATTCATAATCATATTCATTCAGAGATCTGAAGCTGACAATTTCCTAAGAAAGCCAAAGCCAGCCAGATGTCTTTATTTTCACACAAGATTCAGTATTTTATTTTATTTTTATTTTTTTCGTGTAGTTATAATGATTCGTGCTCAAAAAATAGAGGAAGCCATGCATATATGAGATTAATGCGGTGGTCCAGCGCGGCGCGGGCTACGATACTAAGAAGCGCAGCCGTGGATTAAGCATACCGTGATGGGGAAGTCAACGGAGCTCGGAATTCAACGACGTCGTTGGTGGGGTTTGACTGTGGAGTTTGGTGGAGTTGCCTGTAGGGGCAGAGTGTTGGCCGCTCAATGGGACAGAGCACGTGGGGTTCTCGTGATGGGATGACCTTACTTTCGTTTCTATTATTTTTAGGGGTGTGGGCCCGTGGGGTGTGATAGAGGAATAATTAGTGAGAGATCTCGATATCGATTTGTCGTTTTTCAATTTCAATTAGATCGTGACGTCCATTCTAGATTTTATATGATTTACTTCTAATAAGATAAAATGTTCGCTCTCTAGGCTCCGAGACCGACACGCCCATTCAGCAGAAAAGAATATGTATAAGCCAAGCCTACTATGTTGACACTCAACAGAATAATTTACTTACAAATTAATTTACTCATGGACACGATTATATAGATTTTTTGATATCTTAGTGGAAACATCTATATATGTTACCCGCAAGTGCGAATTATAACCTGTAGACTCTTAGTATATACCTTAAATTACCTATTATGTTAGAGGAAAATTATTATATACTGTTGGTTTATACGCCCATAATGGGCAGTTAATCCTGTCATTAGAGATAGTTTACACAAGTACAAAACTGCACAAGGCAGTTTACTTAAAAAAAAAACTGCAGAAGTCAGTTTTTGATGATAAGTGCCCATATATAATTACATTGGTTGTGTATAACATTAGCCATGCACCCATTATTATGTTATGTTTGCTTACCAATAAGCGTACATTAAAGAAAGTTTAGTTGCAATTTTTGCTTTTCCAATTTTTATCACTTCACATCCAAAACTAAATTTCCCTACATGACATGACAAACGGAGTGAAGATTTTAATTTATTATATGGGTTGATAAATTAAACTTCAGCTTAAATCAATAAGCGTACTTAAGTCCGGCCTTCTAGTATATATAATACGAAATCTCTATTTGTTTAACTGACCATTGTGATCACAAAATCGTTTCACTATCAATATAATAATGTCGACTTCTGATCAATGAGTGTGAAATTGAGGATAATAAAAGTAACGCTTTTATTAGCATGACATCTCACAATCTTTTGAACATATTAATTTATACTCGCAACAAAAAGTAGTTTTGCAACACTTCAATATGCATATTATAGTTTGACTATGTAAATAGTAAATAGTGATCAAGATCACTATTTTTTTATATTACTATTGCAACTCCTAACTATTGATTGCATATTATATAATATATATAATGTGACTGATTCATTGAGACTACATTTAATGCTGCCCAGTGAGAAACATAGGGAAAAAGGGACGGATTTTAGTGATTCTAGATTCTAGATGATGTCACATTGTTAAATATGCAAGTACAAAAATTCAACAGTCCTCTTGTACTAGGACTGTAATCTTAAGTGTCAAAATGTCACACACATAAATGCAAATGCCAATCATCATATATATATACACCGAACGAGGGAATTTTTAAAATAAAAATTACTTGGAATTTTTTTCTTTGTATTTTAGTATTAGTTTTCTCTGTATTTTAATAGTAATTATCTATTAGCTGGGATATAATTATATTTCTAGAATAAAAGTACTGGTTATCATATATACTTGTTATAAGCTTTCACCGTGCATAAAATATTGTCACTGATATATTAATTTGAAGTGTATAACAAGTACCGATGCACTTCAGTCATACATGACTGTAAAGCAATACAAAAGTGAATATAGAGTTTAAAAGCAATACATCATTATAAATAGAATAAATATAAATTTACATAAATTCTATATATAATGTCCTTAAATTTTGAATAGAATCGATTTTATTTAAATCAATTTTATTATTAATTATATTATGCTATAACTAATTTGTCCCTATTACATATTTTTGGATATAATCAATATAAAAAGAATCTTTTATTTTTTTTCCATTTATACATTATTAGTTTATGAATTCTTATCAACAATTAAATCTGCATTAAATATACACGTCAATTTTTAAATTATGATTATGAATTAAAATAAAATAATAAATATATCATTGTTATTGCATATCATAATGAATTAATCTCAATAATTACTGTCCAAATTATGATTATGAATTAAAACAAAAAAATAATATATATATAATTGTTTTTGCATATCATAATTGCTGCCCAAATTATCTTGATTTCCCAACCATTAAAAAAAATACTACAATAATTTTCTTTTTATTATTCTATTAATATATACTACTATAATGAAATGTCTTTTGATATACTAGTAAACTTTCTTAAAACACTAATAATATAAAAAGGTATTTGCCATAAAAGTTTGAATTAAATATAATTAACTAATTAGTTGATAATTATATACTATAGAATAAAAATTATAAGATATTAGACGATTTAAAAATTTGTTTGTAGTTATAAATTGAAATTAAAAAATATTGTGACATAATAATAATAATAATAATAATAATAATAACAATAATAATAAGTAAAAAAATTTAAAAAGTAAGACAAATGAACAGAATGAAAAAACTATAACTGGAGAGATAAAGCGAAAAAAAGAAAGAAGAGAAAAGAAAAACTATTCAAATAAATTGATCAGACAATTTAAATAATTAGGACTAAATTTTTAGAAAGTAATTTAAAAATTTATTTCAAAATCAACCTTGAATTTTAAATTTATTTTAATAATTGGGACTAAATTATGGTTTTTGTCAATTTTCATTTTGATATGCATATTAAGCATCATATTAATTGTTAAATTATAAGAAAAATAGAGAAGAGAAAAAAACTAACAAATTAAAAACACAATGGGGATATAAACCATCAATGCACTAATGATATTTCCTTTCTTAATTACCATGAAGAGGGTAAATATGTAAATCAAAGATTCAATCAAGAATGGATTAATATCTAAATTTTTGCAAATTATGAAAAATAACAAAATTATCCTAATTATGTATATACAATTATGTACATTTCTCAGTACTCTAAGGATAATTAATGTAAACGGAGATGAGTGACATGTCAAATTAATCCTATTTGCAGTTCACTTCGTCTCAATTTGTTGATCCAAGGTGTTTTGGAAAACTACTCCCTCATTCTCTTCCGGGATAAGTGTCATACTTTTTTTTTTTTTTTTTTTTTAAATATACAAATAAATGTCATATTTGAGAATTCTAAAACTACCAAATTAATCTTGGTTTGGTTCTTCAGTCGTACAACAATTTTGCATATTTTTCATTTTCTCCAATAATTAGAAGCGAAATGAGTAAATTTTCCTACTTTTTGTATATATTTGTGGATGAGACACTTCATTGACAATGTACTAGAAATAGTACTCGCATTTAATTATAACACTTAATTCACGATAACAATGTCAAACCACTACATTTACAGCGTTGGAAAATCAAATTTATTAGCCGTAAGCATTAATTCCGCGCTCCTTTGATATAATTAATGCTCCGATTGATGCGATAGTGTAGAACAAAGTAGGCAGTTCATGTTACCTAATTTCCCATGTGAAGAGTTGTATATATATATTGAATTTTGTCGGTGGTGTCAAATATCTAAGGGCAAAAGAGTAAAAATCGACCTCACGATTCTTGAGTTGATGTGTTAGTATCACCTAATCCCTTGATTACCGAATATGGCCCTTGTTTTTGTCTCTCTGTTTTGTTATAGCTGCAAATTATTCTCTATATTCAAACAATATAAAAACAAAATTTACAGCGATGAGCATTTGAAAGATTAGCATATGAGTATATATATATATACAATATATACCACTAGTGTCTGAATATCAAATTGCTTTTGGTTTGGGTGTTAATTAATTCTTTTTTAATATGAAATATTGTTAGAATTGTGTATTCTTCTTCGTTGCTCGTTTGTTTAGTACCAACAATATCGAGAATATAGTATGTTAAATAAAACCCACAATTGAAACGCAGCTGGCAACATAAATTGATCTACTTGCTTTTAATTAACATATAAATTGACGTACTTAGTAGGCACTAAACCGCCACATTAGTCTCAATTAATTATTCACCCTTAGGTCGTACGCAGTGTTCGAGTTAGGAAAGAGCCAACCATTCTTAGGATTTATCGCAACTTCATCTTTAATGCATGTCCATTATTTTATACTAGTTTTTCTTGATAATCCATGTCAGACTTATAAATGGGTTTTTTTTATTTATTGCATGCAATTGATTTTGGGTCAAGTCCTTAATAATTTCGTAAAGACTAAAGAGCTAACCCGGCCCAAACAGCCTTAGATCCAAACCCAGACTTTGCTTCCTAGTATTAATTTATTTATACACACTAAGCTATTAATATGTCAGTCTATTTTAATAACTATTCCGATCTGAATTGGTGCAATTTAGTATCAATTTTGGACAACTCATGTTAGAGGGATATAAAAGGCGTTTCCTACTAATGGCGCCTGATAACTTCAACTTCTCATATACTTCGACTTACTTGTATAAAACATTAAAGTATTAAAAATTAGTATTTTAGCACATTCAATAACGCCAACATTTACAATACAAGTATCAGCATAAATAGAGGCATTCAAGAAACTGTCACGCTCGCGAGCTCAGTACTCATAGGGTTAAATATCGATATCTATATAAATTTTGACTAAAGATAAATACGTATTTTGTGTTAAATTATGTCATTCATTTTTAGTGTACCTCCTCATTTAATTTCAAATAAATCGAAGTACAAAGACCAATATTTTAATTTAGTTATAAAAACCCCAAATTTAATATTGGTTCATGAACTTAATTTTTCATAACATATATCTAACTTTGCATTTCTTCATGTAAAAACTCGCGAGTATCTGTAAAACCATCAATGTCGTTCCAAATTTCACCGAATCAGCCCACCCCTGCTGCCTGTCTCCCTACACTGAACCACTAATTTCGACAACCCCCCCCCCCCCCCAAAAAAAAGCAAGAAATTTTGGAAAAAGAAATAAAAAGTTAATGTTTTTGCAGCTGCTGTCTTTTTCAAATCAGCGTTTGTTTTGCCCACATTACAGATTTACAGTGCTGGTAACGAAAAAGCAGAACTTTTATACGCTTCACGTAATTTATGTGTGCATACAATAATACAATAATACAATAATAATGCTCGAATGCGCTATGCACCTTCATTTGTATACACATTTTTAGCAAGAACCCATATTGGGGTCTCTGAAAGATTGAATTTTTAATGTTTTGGCAGGTGATGTGATCTATGGGGTTTTGAGGTAGTTTGGGTTCTATTTGAGGTGACTTGAAGATCTATTTATATGGTAATTTGGAACAATTATTGTGTTTAGCTCAAGATGATGATCAAGATGCAACCCTTGAGAGTATGACAAGGGTTCCCAGTTACATGGAAAAAACTGCGTCTTCCCAGACAAAGGTGAGAGCTCAAGTCTCCCCAAGGTTTGGCCAAGATGCAACTGAAAGCAATGCTCTAACCAGACGTCGTTCTTTGCAAAGAGTTCACAAGCTGGTTCAATCTAATGGCAAAGAAGGAACCAAAATTTATAGATCCATGTCTTCCTCAAGAGAAATTTCAGGTAAAAGCATTAATCTTTGCAGACAGTTAATATGTGTTACTAATACCTTAGTTCCATGCAATTACTATGTTTTACCTCTATCTGAAGATTCAGCTTAACATATGATGCTAAGTAGTTACAGTTATGTCCTATATATGACCGTTGAAATAGCACTTCTCCACGAACCCAAATTTCTTTGTCAGTAACCTTTGCTGCTGTTTTCAATGGTTAAAATTGTATATTTCATTCTTGATCTGATTACATTTTGAAGTTGCTTATATAGAAGCAACTTCTACGGATATTCTAATTACAGAATGTCTACTGACCCTTATTCTAATTACAGACAACCTAAACTACTTGAGGTAAGTTGACTGTCTTGTTATCTTGGTTTTGTATTGATATCTTTTTGCTTTGTCTTTTGTTGCAGATGTCCCTTTCTCGGAGATACTTAGTCCACCAATTCCAACACTCCCCCTCAAGTTAAGTAACGGGATTCCCGATACTTAACTTGCCAAGAATCTCGACAAAACTCTTGGAGCTAACTGCTTTGGTCAGAATGTCTGCGAGTTGATCTTCAAAATGAACATATGGCAACTCGACGATCCGTCCCTCTATCTTTTCTTTGATGAAATGTTGGTCCACTTCTACATGCTTGGTCCAATCATGCTGCACTAGATTCTCGGAGATGCTGATGACGGCCTTGTTGTCGCAGTATAACCGACAGATATGTACTGGACAAAAGGCGATCTCACTAAGTAGTTTCCTCAACCACAATATCTTAGTTAGCCCACTTTTGACACCTCTGAATTCTGCTTCAGTACTTGAGAGTGCCATAACTTTCTGTTTTTTACTTCTCCAAGTCACAAGATTTCCTCCCACAAAGGTGAAGTATCCAGCAGTCGACCTTTTACCATGGGATTACCTGCCCAATCTGCATCGATATATCCATGAATTTCCAAATGCCCATGCTTTTGAAACATAATCCCATGTCCACATGTACCTGTCAAGTATCGGACAATCCGGAGGGCAGCCTCTAAGTGATCCTTCTGAGGTCGGTGCATGAATTGACTAACCACTCCCACTGCGTATGCAATGTCAGGCCGAGTATGTGAGAGATAAATTAGCTTCCCAACTAGTCGCTGGTACCTGCCTCGATCTGCTAGTTCGGCTCCGTCCACTATCTGAAGTCCATGGTTCATCATCATAGGGGTATCGACTGGTTTGCAGTCCATCATTCCAGTTTCTGCAAGAAGATCCAGGATGTATTTTCTTTGACATAAGAAAATCCCTGTAGCTGATCTGAGAACTTCAATGCCTAAAAAATACTTCAATGCTCCAAGACTCTTCATCTCGAATTCGGTGAACAGATTCTTCTTCAGGATCTCTATCTCATCCGCATCATCACCTGTAATGATCATATCTTCTACATAGATGATGAGACATGTAACATGATCATCTTTCATTTTTAAGAACAATGTATGGTCAGAGTTACTCTGTTTGAAGCCATATTTTATCATGGCTGCAGTGAATCTTCCAAACCAGGCTCTTGGTGATTGCTTCAGACCATACAAAGTTTTTTTCAATCTGCAGACTTCCCTCGTTTAAAATTCTGCTGAGAATCCTAGTGCTGCTTCCATGTACACTTCATTTTCTAACTCTCCATGTAGGAAGGCATTTGTGACTGATAAGTTGAGTATATTGTGTGTTTATTTAGTCGTTTGGTTAGTCGAAACATGCATTTGAAGGTATTTAGTGCATG
>JAYDZE010549776.1:0-13647 GCA_034509125.1 Monilaria moniliformis | reverse complement strand
TAACCAAGCGAAGGAATGGAATGGAGGTAGGAATGGTCATTCCATTCCCACCCCCATTCCATTGTACCAAGTATGGCATTAGGATTTTCTCTTAAGTTCGCTTGAAATGCAGAAAGTGCCTGAGTGAGGGGTCTTTCGGCTTTTTAAAAGGGGGTATAGATGGATGTCACACAGACGCCTTTCCAGCTGGCCTAAACGTACGTGGACGTTTCTCCTAGCAGTTGAATCCTTTCCGGATTTGGTGGTGTATCCCCAACCCTTGATCTGGAAAATCATGCCGTTACCCCACCGGGATTCTGTTTCTCTAGACGCAGCCCCACCGAATCGCCTTACTTACACGTGTCACCTGCGTGGAAATCCAACAACGAAAACAACAACAAAAGAAAATATGATTAAATAAAACTTAAATTAAAAGAGTTTATTATATTTACAAAGATCCTCTGGGGTTCATCTCCATCTATTCTTGATTCGACATGTGAACTGCCCAACTGAGACGTCCGAGTCCCTTGCCATTTCAATCAAGTGGGGGAGGTGTGTGTAGCGGAATTTCTTCCACTACACATACTTCAGTTGGCCTAATGAAAGGTTTCAGTCTTTGACCATTGACAATGAAAGGCTCGGCTCTTCCTCCAATCCTTTTATCTCGATTTCTCTGTTTTCTCTAACTCCGTCGACCTCAAATGGTCCTTTCCATTCAGACTTCAACTTTCCAGGTATCAACCTAAGTCAGAATTGGAATAGCAGTACAAGTCGGCCTACTTGAAAGTCCTTCCTGTAAATATTCTTATCATGCATTAGTTTCATTTTCTACTTATACCACATGGTTGCATCATATGCTTCCAATCTCAATTTTTCCAACTCTTGAAGCTGCAATTTCCTCTCATCCTCACACTTGCTTGTTTTCTTATTGAACTGACGAACTGCCCAATAAGCCTTGTGCTCCAACTCTACGGGAAAGTGGGACATCTTCCTGAACACTAAGTGATAAGGCGACATTCCAATTGGGATTTTATATGCCGTTTGGTAGGCCCATAGTGCATCGTCAAGTTTCATGCTCCAATCCTTTCTGGAGGTTCCCACCGTTTTCTCCAAGATATTCTTAATTTCTCTATTCGAGACTTCGGCCTGTTCGTTAGCTTGAGAGTGGTATGGGCTAGACAACTTGTGGTGTACCCCATATTTTTTAAGGAGACCTTCAATCTACCTTTTGCAAAATTGGGATCCGCAATCACTGATGATGGCTCACGGGATTCCATTCTGGCTGAAAATCACACTCCTTAAAAACACTGAAACCTCCTTAGTTTCGTTTGTCCTTGTCACCTTGGCTTCCATCCATTTCGATATGTAATCCACTGCCAACAATATGTAGTTGTTTCCGTAGGAGCTAGGAAAAGGACCCATAAAATCCATTCCCCATACATCGAACACTTCACAAACTACCACCGGCATTTAGGGAATCTCATCCCTCCTGGACATTCCACCGGTCAGTTGGCATCTCTCACACTGCTTGCAATAAAGAAATGCATCCCGGCGCAAACTAGGCCAGTAGAACTCACTATCCAGTATTTTTCTTGATGTCTTCCTAGCACCAAAATGCCATCCACACGCGTAGGAATGACAGTGCTCCAACACACTTCTATGGTCTTCTTCGGGAATGCATCTTCTAGTGATCTGATCCACCCCGACCTTCCACAAGTATGGTCATCCCACAAGTAGTATCTGCTTTCACTTTTCAATTTCATCTTTTTGGCTTTACTGAGGATCTCAACAGGTGGTAGTTGGCTAGTTGACAGGTAGTTCATAAAATCAGCGTACCATGGCTCCTTCGGGCTAACGGCACCTCCTAAAATCTCTTGTTGCTTCTCACTTCCCCTTTCGACTTCTCATTGAGGGCATATAGATGTTTTTCTGGAAAAGTTTCGGTGATGGATCGTTCCTCCTTGTCGACGACCAATCGGCTAAGGTGATCCGCCACCTTGTTCTCGGCACTCTTTTTATCCTTAATTTCTATATTGAATTCTTGTAGCAGCAAAACCGATCTTGTTAGTCTTGGTTTTGACTACTTTTTTCCTAATAAGTACTTCAATGCTGCGTGATCGGTGTAGATGACCATCTTCGATCCTAGCAGGTAAGGGCGAAATTTTTCAAAGGCGAATATCACCGTGATGAGTTCCTTTTCCGTGGTGTCGTAGTTCCTTTGAGCTTGGTTCAAGGTCTTTGAGGCATAATGTATAACATGGCTTATATTTTCCACCTTTTGACCTAGGCCAACTCCCACGGCATAGTCACTTGCATCGCACATGATTTTGAATGGTTGGCTATAGTCTGGACCTTGCATCACCGGCGCACTGGTCAGTTTGTCCTTCAGCAGTTCAGATGCCTTCTTACAACTATCTCCAAATTCGGAAAACATAGTAGTTGAGTAAGTGGTCGTGCTGTCTTGGCGAAGTCTTTCATAAATCTCCGGTAAAATCCTGCATACCCCAAAAATCCTGGAATGTCCCGTTGGTTGGTTAGGTAGGGCAGTTTGGCAATGACTTCCACCTTGGCCTTATCGACACGGATTCTTCTTTGAACACGAGATGACCTAGTATAATCCCTTCACTCACCCTGAAGTGGCACTTCTCATAGTTTAGAACTAAATTCCTCTTCTCGCATCTTGCCAAGACTAAATCTAAATGTTGCAAGCAATTTTCAAAAGTTTCCCTATAGACGGTGAAGTCGTTCATGAAGATCTCCATGCATTCCTCGATCATATCTGAAAATATACTCATCATACATCACTGGAAGGTACCAGGGGCATTGCATAGCCCGAATGGCATCATCCGATAAGCATATGTTCCAAATGGGCAGTCGAAGGTAGTCTTTTCTTGGTTATTATGTGGAAGTACCCACTATATCCATCCAAGAAGTAAAAGAATTTATTCCCCACCAACATTTCTAACATTTGATCAATAAAAAGCAAGGGGAAGTGATCCTTACGCGTGGCGGCGTTCAATTTGCGATAGTTGATGCACATGCGCCAACCAGTTACAAGGCGTGTTGGCACCAGTTCATGGCGCTCATTTTCTACCATTTGGATTCTCGACTTCTTCGGCACCATATGCACGGGACTCACCCATTTACTATCGGATATTGGATAGATGATACCCATTTCCAATAACTTTAAGACATCCTTGAGGACAGCCTCCCGCATATTTGGGTTCAATTTTCTTTGCGGCTCTTGGTCTGGTTTGATATCATCCTCCAAGTGAACGTAGTGCATGCAAATGTCAGGGCTGATCCCCACCAAGTCGGCCAGTTTCCACCCGATAGCATTCTTGTGATTGCTTAACACTCTAATCAGTTGGGCTTTTTGCTCCCACTCCAGCTTGTTATTGATAATTATGGGTAGCGATTCTTTTTCTTCTAGGTAAACATTTTTCAATTCTTGGGGCAGAGGTTTCAGCTCCGCAGGATCTGGCTTGTTTTCCTCCAATACGGTTGTTCCTTAGGGTGACAAACTGGGTAATTCGAACCCGTCACTGAGTTATGGCTGCTCCACAGTATAGAGTTCAAGGATTTCAGCCTCAATCTCTTCATCGGTTAACCTTTGCGATTGCAACAGTTTGCTCATTCCTCTGTGCCTTAGGTTGGTTGAAATCCTTCCCAGTTCTTCAGTTTTTGCCTGCTAAAGTTCATCTCAAGGTATCCTTAGACTATAGGGTCAATCACATCCACAAACTGGGCATTTTTAATGTCCAATGGTTTTCTCATAGCCTTGTCAATACTGAATGTGTACTTGTCTCCGTGATAATCAAAGCAGATTGTACCATCATAGACAGTAATGATAGTCTTGGTTGTTCTAAGAAAAGGTCTTCCTAACAAGACTCCACTAGAAACATTAGATGATGACTCATTCATTTTTATCACATAAAAATCTGTGGGATACAAGAACTCATGCACCTTAACTAAAACATTTTCCAATATTCCCTCTGGGTAGATGCATGTCCCATCGGCTAAATGAATGACAACGCTAGTCTCTATTAGCTCTACTCCAGTTAGATTATTATACACAATGGCATAACATTTATGGAAACACTGAGATCACACATAGCATTTTCAATTAAAACATCCCCTATCCATATGGCCAAAGAGGATATACCTGGGTCAGCGCTTTTGCTTGGTGGTTTTTTTCTGGATAATTGCTAAGACATTCTCCCCAATCATTATCTTCCCTTCTCCCTTGGATTTTCCTGCAATGAAATTCTTAACAAATTTCTCAAAAGGGGGGATTCTTAAGGCTTGGATTAAGGGTAGATTTATTTCAAACTTGTTGAAAATTGACAAAAAGTCAACAGGATCTTCCTTGTACTTATTTAGCCCAATCTGCACGGGTAAGAGGGTGTTGTGTAAGGCTTTGAACTGCCCTGGTTATGTGTGGTTTTTTCTTCATCCAACACTGGTACATTGGGCAGTTGGGTGGTGATTCCCTCAATTTCCTTGTTATTTACAAGGAGTTCCTTCTACTTAGGTGGATCCAGCTCAGTCCCTGACCTAAGAGTTATCTTGTTCACGTTTTCTCTGTTTGGCTGTTGATCTTGGGCAGGAATCCTCCCTTCATTTCCCCTAAGTTCATTCATGGCCACCGCCAATTGAGTCATTTATCGCGTCAAAGATTCTCGGCTAGCCTTTTGCTCCCGCTGGGCATCTTGAACCTTATGCACAACATCATTGTTGGATTGCAAGTTGTTTTGCACGAATTGTTGTGTGTGTATAAGTTAAGCCATCATGTCTTACAAATTCATTGGTGGCCTAGGCTGCCCTGGTGGCGGGTGGTTGTTATGGAGTTGAAAATTTCTTTAGTCTGGTGGGCGGTAGGGTTGCTGATTGTGCTGGTTCTGATTGTTTTGGGCCTGAGGTGGGGGATTGAGAAGCTGTTTGTGTTGGTTTTGAAATGCCGGTTGATTAGGCTCCGCCCATCTGAAATTTGGGTGGTCTCTCTATCCAGGATTATATGTCGGGGCAAAAGGGTCGCGCTTTTCTCCCTGATTTTTCCAATTCCCTACGGCATTGATTGTGGCAGTTTGCTCCACCTCTTCCATTCTGCAGTACATTGAAATGTGGCCCGGTTTCCCACATGCTCCACATACTTCTTCGGGCACTGGTCCTCATACAACCTTGTCTAGCATAATGCTCAACATCTTCTCCAGCTTGTTGATTTTGGCTTCATTCCTTTCTTCCAGCTCGTCCGTGTTGGCACTAGCATAAGCTGCCCTACGTAAAAGTCGGACGTTTGACTCCTCATACTCTCTTGTGCCGTCCACCAGCATCTGAATCACCTTCCTGGCTTCACTCACTCGTCTCGTGGAGAATCCTCATCCACTAGATGAGCTCACCAAGTTCTTTGATTCCACGGTCATCCCTTGGTAGAAATATTGATGTAGATCTCCCTCCGAAAGCTTGTGGTTTGGACAATTGTCCACTAGCCTTTTGAATCGTGCCCAGTACGTAACCGAACCCTTGTTGGACTCTAGTAATCTCCTTTTTTAGGGCGTTAATTTTTATGGCAGGGAAAAAATACTCCAAGAACATCCTCTTCATCTCCGACCAAATTTCTATTGAGTCTTGCCGTAGACTTACGAACCAAGCAATAGTTTCCCCCGACAATGTGAATGGTAACACCGCCAGTCTAAACTGTTCCTCAGTGACTCCGCCGGGTCTTTTCTGGATTCGCCACATCTTGATGAACTCGCCCAAAAAGTTGTACAAGTTCTCATTTTTCTTCCCGTAAAATTTGGGCAGCACATTCAGTAGTGCCAGCTTGGTTTCTATCGGTGGTATTCCATCGGGCAGTTTGATGGGGGTTGAGGGGTCATCAGTAACATGGCAAGCGAGGTAATCCAAGCGGGGGTATTCCTCACGGTCCGCAATCATCTCATCGACTCTAAGCACTTGCGTTGGGATTATTGCAATTCATTCCTCCTCATATTCTGATCCTTCAAATAGGGCAGCATACAACCCTTCCTGACTTTGATGTGTGTCTTTTAGCCTTTTAAGCCTCCTTTCGCTACTATCGATCTCAGGATCGAACAACAGGTTAGGACGTAAGGAACGGCTCATAAACTGAGAAAGAAAAGAGAAAGAAAATGAAAAAAGAAAAAGACTTAAAAAAGATATTTACATAAACACATCTCAACTAAGAATAAACGCCATTCCCCGGCAACGGCGCTATTTTTGACCGGGCTCATTTTGTCCGTGTTCTATGGTGAGAGCCTCGAGTCTCGTACCCTCCTTTTGAACCTTCAGTACACCCAGGTTGTAACTTGTGTGTCTTTGAATCCACGGAGACTCGATCAGAAAGAAAATTTATGTTCCCCACCTTACTTCTACATTAAAGATAATATTTGGTAAGGCGGGTGTCGATCCCACGAGGAATGGATTTGTTAGCCCTAATTGAGTGTGCTTACAAGGGTGATGTTGGCGATGCCGCCACACTTTGGTTTGGGATGTGGGGAACTAACTACGTGCAACGAATAAGTGGTTTGTTTATGCTAGGCAAATGATGAAAGGGTAGGCAGCTAGCAACTATTACTCAACTAGGAGTACGGTTATGAACTGGGCAGTTAAAGTGCGTGTCAGACTGATTGTAAAGACAAACTAAATTATGGAAATTGAAAAAGCTTAACTAAGTGAATCCTAATGTGTAACTCTAAACTAAACTACCTGCTACCTAATTGACTAAGGTGTTTACAAGACAAGTACTAAAGTTCGGTGCAGGTCCTAAGTGAAGTTGATTAAAGTTAAACTAAAAAGCGGGCGAAGTCAAAGATACTTTCCTATCTGGATATGAACAATAAAGAACTCTTTCTGATTCATTCTACTTTTATCCATTTCGGGTAAATGACGGTCTGGGCCACCTGGTCGTACTATAACACTTTATGCAGAAAAGTAAAGGAAGGACATAAAGACAACTAAACAGACGAGACCACAGCAGGGCGTCCCTTCCAGCCTCCCAAACCCTAATAGTAGAGCTGGAAGACCGAAATTCGCCTGGAAGTGCTCGGGTGGGACTTCCTCAAGTTAAACTACGACAGAATGTAAACCTAACACCTTCAAACTGGCCTACTAAGACGTCCGACCTACCTACTTTCTACGCTGAACATACTTGCAAGAACTGAAATGATAAACCTCCTTACTATCCTAAATACGAACATGTTTGAACGGAAACAAAAGCTCAAAGAAAACATGATTCAGGCGATACGATTAAATAAGATAGATAACTTAGAAATATTTCGGCAAATCTTATAACTACAAAAACAAGTTAAAAGTTCAAGCACAACTTAAACTAAAAACAACAAGTCAAATAGAAAATACAACTTAGACTGTTTGTGGATTTCACTCAAAACATCAAAATGAACAAGATGTAAATCTATCTAGCTAGGAAGATAGAGTTGTGGCGTGGATGACGGTCGGGTCATGTAACTCGGCTGAAACTGAGGCTTGACTTAGGCTGGTGCTTTCGCTCGTCGTCTCCATTTCAGCTTTCTACTCTAAGTGTGGAGAGATGTGTGAAGGATTAGACTTTATGTAGGGAGGCGAAACTTGGAACTGAGAACTGACAGGATAAACCCGCAAACTTCCGAACCTCTTTCTCGCTACACATCCATTGTCTTTTATACATCTGCGCAGGGTACAACTTTAATCGGCTGCTTCGCACCCCACTGATCTTCCTGCTCCTGAGGCTAACTCCTCTAGTGTGCGCGTGGCTTCCTGACTGCATCCTGTACATGCCACTTCTGGGCTACTTGATGGTCTTCTTCCTAAATTTACTTCCCTCTCCACAGCCAAGTTATCCTCGTTGCGCCTCGATCCCTGCATTCATTTTGCACTAAACTCGCACTTTATCGTGCAGATTTCATCAGTAATTGTGCACTTTTAACCGGCTTTAACGGCTGTTATCTTGGCTAATCAAGGCTCTCAATAAGTTGTATGCATACTTCTATGGATTAGTTCAGAGAGTCAAGGGTAATATTACTAGATCAATTCGTTTACAACCACTATCAATGATGCAGGCCAACACATTTTTGGAGATGGGGTAGTATTATCCATTATTGAAAAGAAAAATATGATTGAATAGTTCTATGGTTCAGGGAGATCGGATGTTATCTAGGTGCACCCACCAAATGTTGTCAAGACAAAAGGGTCCGGTAGTCGGTTGGTTTCAAGGAGAGAAAAAGCCATTAGAGATTTAAAGAAACTTGCTCGATGATGTACAAAATGTGGTGAGATGAGCCACCATGACTCAAGGAATTGTGAGAAAATTAAAGAGAAAAAACATATCCAAGCCGTATACAATAAATATTACTGTAGTACATCTTTATGTTGTATCACGGTAACATCTAAATGAGTAGTATATTTGTTTTACGCGAGTAATGAATACTTCATTTCATAGCAGCATAACATGTTTACTTGATCAACAGCTACAACTCAATAACATATTAATTGAATCAACATTAAATATATATATGAGCATTACAGCGTTATTTATCGAGCAGCACGTTGTATGAAATTGAGCAGTTTTACTTACATACTATAGCATCATTCACCATCTAATTGAGCATTACAACATTATCTCTCGTGCAGCACATAGTATGAACCTCAACATTATTACATATATACTCGAGCAACATTACATAGTTCAATATTGAATACAAAGCAGTATTGCACATATAAGTGAGCAGTAAAACAGTTATAAATAAGCAGCATATGGTGTTATTATATTTGAAAAGACTTGATAAGATATAATGAACAAGTGAAATTCTATATATTTGTAAAATAATATCAATATATTTTACATCAATGCATTAGTTTCTATTTTTTCTCCGCCCTACGTTTGATCGGTGCTGAAGGCCGTTTTTTTGAATTCATGATCATTTTCTCCACATCATTTTTTTTTTCCTGGATGAAACTTTAAAATGGACCCTGGCTGCGTAGCGTGTATTATATACTTTTTTCGTTCATATTCACCATCACCAATGTATTGCAGTATTTAGCTCTCAAGAACTGCAGGTTGGTCATGCTGTTGTCCTTTAGTCCACTGTCCCAGCCTTTCAATGTGCTCATATATGTTTCCATGTGCCTCATTGCATACATGCCACAATCATTGAAGTTTGTGTCTGATCTCCATGACATCCTAACCACTTGAAGATGGTCGTTTATTATTTTATCGTAGATGGACTTCTCGCTTTGATATTTGAGACATTCGGCAAAGTAGCACCTCTGAAACAACTTAAATATAACAAAAATTTTACAACTATGTACTTATTTTTATAAGATCAGAAGTTAAAGTTATAATCATACCACAATAGCTGAAATCTAACCGTATTTTGCTTGAATGACTTCTTTGGCATTCAACATCAATTGGTTGTCTAGTATGGCCACATTCTCACACCTCATGTTAATGACAACTACATAGTAGTATGCTGGTGATAAGACGGGAATGAATACCTATTTACAAAATACACCATAATAAGTATAATGATCATAGATAGAAGCACTATATCAAGCACAATGGAGCAGTATTACATATATAAGTGGGCAGTATGCTATACTGCAGGGCATACAAGCGCATTTTAACATAAACAAAAAATATGTATAGCTGAAAATGGTGAGCAGTATGGCATATGGGAGGGAACAACACATAATATGTATTATAGTAGTATAACATATCATATCGAGCAACATAACATATTCACTCAAGTAGTGTACCTTAAATTCTCTAACAGTATATCATATACTATCGAGCAGCATGAAATGTATCATCGAGCAGTATAGAACATATTACTGGAGTAGTTTATCATATACTATGGAGTAGCAGAGCATGTATATTCTAGCAGTATAGCACATATTATCAGAGTATGAAAGCCTCAAGCATTAGAGCAGCATAACATGTATCACCGAGCAGTATAGAACATGTTACTGGAGCAGTACATCCGAGCATTAGAACATGCATTTTGAGCAGCATATTAATAAGGTTCGAGCAGTGAATAGAATTACAGTGCATATTGAAAAACTTACCAAATCATACTTTGACCATGCAAAACCAATGATTCTTTTGGCCCCGCAAGACAATCTTTCGCCGAATTCATCAATCGCCATTTTCACATCCCAGGCTTTTGGAGTTTCAACTGTTGTGTACATCTACTCAGATAAATATAAACTATGTCAATGGCAGATATGATTAAAAGATTGGTTAATAATATGGTCTACTTACAGAAATATATGTTGTGAAAAAAACCCGCACGGTGATGCTGGAGACCTATATTGCTCCATGTGATTCAGGTACGAAGTCCACGCATCAATCACACCGATACTGATATGAGAATGTAGCTGAACTGTGATGATATCAGATCATGTCATCTTGACATTACCATTGTTGTAAACTATACGATTCCTGAAGCAGTAAAACAAGTAACAAGTAATCAGTATAAGTAATATGAATAATAAGTATTAATTTTTTTAAAATAAAATAAAAAACATACTCATCAAACTCTGTCGTCATGACCCAATAGTAAAGCTCTTTCTCAGTATTGTCGAGCTTCTGGATAATCGGCACCGCCTTTTGATTGTATGGGGACCTCAAGGAAGTGGACGGTTGTTTCTCTGCATTTGTTCTGAGGTTGGGCCTGCAAACCACTTCTTGTCTGGGCTCATAGACAACCAGTTGTCCAGTCATCGACTCGCAGGCCTCAACTGTTCGTCCCACTATTGCGTCGAGATCCACATCTTCTTCATCACCTACCGGCGATTTATCCGGCGTGTGTTGTACATATGAGCACTATATGGTATTCAACAAAGCAGCATGTCATAAAGAATTAAACAGTATAGCTTATAATATCGAGCAGTATAGATGTATATCGAGCAGTAAAACGTGTATTTTTAAGCAGCATATCATAAAATATTAAGCAGTAAAGCAATAAAAGCTGAGCAGTATACCTCATGTACTTCAGCCATATTCTAAGTGTTAGGAATAGCCAATTGGACAGCCACCTCATCGCCCTACAGTAAAAAGAAACAGTCAAAGTAGAGCAGTATTTTACATATAATGGAAGCAGCATAAAGTAAAATGTTAAGTAGTATACTATATGAGATTGTTACCTCATCTTCAGGTTGTGGTGATTCTTACTGTATTTGGTCACCATGAACCTTTAAATAAGGAAAAAAACGTTATTATCACTAAATCCTAAGATAATATAAAACGAGTACATCATATATTCTAGAGCAGTATAATAAGTTACCTCATAATCAATGAATCCTAAGTCGAAACTAGGCGCTCCAAATTCAGTCTTCATGATGATTTTATCTTCCACCATCTTCTTCACAACTTCAACAACCTTAATCCATTCTGGATGAGTGCGGATACCACTTCAACGGCTGTCTTAGCAACCATGACCAATGCATTTATATCTTATTGGGCATTATTGTTTGATATTGCTTCATCTATGGGCACAACTGGCTCCTCTCAGGCAACACCCTTTTGCTGCTCAGCATCATCATCAACATTTAGGAATGAACCTCCTTCACACCTACTTTCTAAGCACCTCTTGCCAAATCCGCAGGCTTGTATCTCATCAGCCTCTCTTCGTCGTACTAGCTCCCTGGTCCAACCCTTTATTGTTGGGTATGCACGGACAAACGTTCATTGACATAGTACTACCCTATCTTCATAGAAGCACTGTAAATAAAATAAAATTCCATATTAGTAAAATTCAAAAAGCAGTACATAACATGTATTATAGCAGTATAACATATTATATCGAGCTGCATAGCATTTTCACTCAATCAGTGTACCTTAATTTTTCTAGCAGTATATCAATCACTATCGAGCAACACAACATGAACAAGTTAGCAGTATATCATATAATATGCAGCATCCAAGCATGTGTATTCAAGCAACATAACACGTATTATCAGAGCAATAAAGCATGCAATACCAGAGCAGTATAACATGTATAATAGAGCAACATATCGCATATTATCATAGCAGTATATCATATACTATTGAGTAACTTAGCATTTACATTCGAGCAGTATAGCATATATTATGAGATCAGTAAAGCATGTAGTATCTGAGCAGTAATACATATATTATCAGAGCAGTAAAGTATAAGTAATCAGAGCACCATAGCATAAACAACTTAATAGCATAGCACATATTGGACAAGCAGTATAGTCTAACCAACAAAGCAGTATATCATATACTATGAAGCATCGAAGCATGCATTAAAGCATTTACAATAGGAGTATATTAAGTGATTGAATCAAATCGTTAAAAAAGAGATGAAACCGATGTAAGGAGCTGTTGGTTTTTTCACCCAGCTATGTTGAATATCAGCAACTGTATCAGGTAAGAGCACCAATTGTACTTCTTGATTTATGAGACGTCGACTAGGTAATCCAATATCGTTGGCTTTACATATCCATCATGCTTGGACTCAATCAATGCTGATTCCATCAATATCATGAAGCATTTCTTGAACCAATCTCCGCCATCAGTGTCTTTGTGCATTTGGTGCTGCACATATGATGGAAGCATCTTGTATTTACCCTTTGGGCATTCAGCAACAATCTCATCAAGCAAATATATGTTATCTTGCATGTTCTTCCTATTTATATACACCCTGCCCCTTCGAAATCAGCTATGTGCAATATGCGCGTGCCCTTGTATCTTATACTACACGTCTCAGAGTGAAAATTGATGATCAGCTAGAAGCCAAGTCTGTTTGGCAAATCTGTGATTTGGAAGTGTGCCAAAGCGCTGAACCCCATGTCCTCCACATCAGCTATATATTTATCATTGAGACTTTTCATCATCTTTATGAAGAATTATGGGCTTTATTTGAATATCCCGTGTGATGGAGCTGATAGACGGGGGTGGAGGGGGGGAGGAGAGGCGGTCGTTGTTGTTGTTTCTGGATAGGTCGTGGTGTTTGGTTAGCTTTCTTCTTAAGCTCTTTTGTACTTTTTCCAAGGGCATGTTGCTTTGAAATTCAGCTTCATATTCTGCACGATCTCTCTTCGCACTTGTACATATAACCATAATGAACCAGTATAATAAGTTATACACAAGCAGTAATAACTATACACCAAAGCAGCATAACATGTTCATTCGAGCAATATAGCCTATAGTTAAGGAGCAACAATATTATACAAGCAGTAGATAATACACACACAAGCAGCATTACATGTTCACTCGAGCAACATAACTCATTCGTTCGAGCAGTATATATTAAAATATGGGGGTACCAATATATATTGAAGCAAGCAATGCAACACATTCCTTCGAGCAGCACTCGTCACTACAAGAAAAATGCTCATACACTACACTACATACACTATGGTTTTTTTGAAAAAACCGTAGTGTTTTGTTATAGACTACGTTTTTTCGGACCAACCGTAGTCTATGAGCGTTTTTTTTTCCAATAGACTACGGGTGCGTGAAACCTGTAGTGTATGAATATCAAACACTACAGTTCAAAATAACCGCAGTCTACGAGTGCCCTTTTCTCTATAAAGACTACGCTTTTATTCTACGGTTTGTCTAACCGTAGTCTATGAGCGCCCTTTTCTCTATAAGGACTACGCTTTTACTCTACGGTTTGTCTA
>JAYDZE010549775.1:0-32169 GCA_034509125.1 Monilaria moniliformis | reverse complement strand
TAGTAGTAGGAGTGTCGATTTGTAACCTATATAAACCCCTCTTGAGGTTAGATAGAGGGTGTGGACGATTAAAGGTAGATTCGATCGAGCTAGGTATTTGCTCGGGTTGAGGCTACGCAAGAGGATTCGGGTTTACCCTTAGTCTTACACATATATTTGTTCCAAGCTTCACTCAATAAAGTTCCATTTATTCACTTATCGCCTCACGCACTTATACAATTCCCGAGATACTTATCGCACACTATCACACGGTCCGATCCGATCCGTTTCTAGGCCTCATCCACGGCCTCCCCTAGGGCGAACACAGGCAAATCCCCCGCACTTCACCGTCCCGACTCTTCACTCGACATCAACCAGTCTGTCACCGCCGGTCTCTCTTTCTTGGATCTAAAGCCACGGATAACCCTCTCTTGGTCTCTCCAATTTCACCACCACGGACAGCCATGGGACCCTTTCTCAGTCTCTCTCGGTCTCTCCAATTTGCAGCCACTGATTCTGCAGCCACTGATTCTGTCCTAAACCACCACCGTCGGTACGCCTCTGTGCCCTAATTTTGTCCGATTGTTGGCTGTTTAAAACTGTATTGTAATGTCTGCCCTCTCTCGGTCTTTTTTTCGAAATCAAATTCATTACCTTTCCATTGATTAAAACCCAGCAATCATAAACTGTACGTCTTTATATGTAGGCATTCAGATGCTGCAAATTTGAGAATCTTATAATAACATAGTTAGGTCATTGATAGGTTCGATACCATATTTTATCATTAACTTAGGTGGAGTTTTCAAGCATATCATTCTTGTCTGTTTCAATAATTAGATTGTTTAGAAATAGGCGTCTTCTGGGGAAAGCTTGTCTGTTTTGAAAGCTAGAAACTCTTAAACAAATATAAATTAGAATGCCTACATTTGTGAATATCTCCAAATCTTAAGCTGCAGATTGTCTGTATAATTCTAACTATTAGGATGTGTTGTAGATGTGTGGGTGTATGTTCTATGCTTCTTATACACACTTATTGCTGATTTAATATGTGCATATCTCGTATAATGATTGTTATTTTAGTTTGTGAATATGATAGAAAGCTACTGCGCTGTTAATTTTGTTTGTGCATATAACAGTGCAAATAATGATTCTTTAACAAAACTATATATGAAAGACTTAATATGTGCATATCTCATGATAATGCACTAAGATTTAATATGTGCATATCTCGTGATAATGATTTAATATGTGCATATATATGAAAGAAAGTTTACTGCATTGTTTATTTTAGTTTTGTTTTAGTGCGCTGATTTTTTCTTATTCTCTACTTATTTTTGGATTCGAACTATACGAAAGAAAGCTTACTGCACCGTTTCTTATACACACTTAGTTTTTTGTTAGAAGTTATATACGATTATAGGAAATCGTAAAATGATTTAGCATAGGAGGTGCGGCTTCACAGTGCATACCTTTCCCATAATCGGACGAGGCGGGTTTGTCACAGTTAGAGGTCGGCTCGTCCACACATCTAGAGGTGAATATGCCTACAGAGCTAGAGGATGATACACTACAGCAGACACAATCTGAGGAGCCCAAAGAAGACCAAGCCACAAATTCATAAAGATAAAGAACGAACTGTAAGTATCCTTTATTTTTACATTGTGTTATTCTTTTTAGATTTATTAAATTTATTGATGTGTAGGTTGTAGACTTCTAGAGTCGCGGCTGAATTATGTAACATTGCTTTCAAAGGCCGAGGACCCTAATGGATACAGCCAAATGACTCTCTTCGACAAATACTTGGATATTTATTGGGATGAGTTTAAGGTAAGTGTAGCTATATATTTTTAATGAACTTAGTCAATACATTTAAATTATATTTGATTTTATATTACTAAATGTTGTTTTCTTATTGTTCAGAAAATGGCTGAATTTGAGGGCTATTCTGAAGCTGCTATAAAAGAACTGTGGGCAAAGAAATGTAAAACCAGATACAGTAACTACATCAACTGCATGAACGATAAGATGAAGATGTCCATCTACTTCACATATGACAATTGGAAGACTTATATTGATAGTTGGAAGAAGTTCGAAAGTGGTTAAGGTTTCACGAGGTGCTCCAACAATCGGAGACAAGAACAAGAGAGGCATCTGCCAAACACGATGACCAGTAAGTTTCATTTGCTGTGACAACGGAAAATATGGTAAGTTTAGGTTTTCTAATTAAAATTATTTATTTAATTCTTTTTCTTTTGTAGGCGAAAGAAAATTCCCGAAACTGTCCTCCGTTTTGGCAAGTCTTTGAAAAGACTCAAAAGTTCACAAAAAAATAAAGATTAATAAGAAATGAGGTGTTTGCAGCGTCCAGCTGACATACAAGTTAATACTAACTCTCAATTTAAATCTGTTACAATTTTTTTAATTATTTTTAATTGAAATGATCTAATGTTTGTTTTTTTTCGAATGAACGAGTATAGGCAAGAGCAGAAGAAAGACAGATGGAAGTTAAGAGAGTCCTGATCTCGATGCTATTTTTCTAGAGGTTGTCTGACCATCGAAGAAGAGAAAGCAGATTCTCGGAGTTGGCTAGGCGACGAGCTCCTACTTTCCCTCCTTTGCGAGTTATTCTGGTTCTGGAGCATCTATCAGAGTCGATCTTAGCCGTGTCGATGAACTCGTCGACCGACTAGTCGAGGAAATTCGAAGACAATTTGAGCCCCATAACCTGAGCATCATGTAGAAAATAGAAGAAATAGAGGCGCGCCATTAAGAAGAGAGGGCAAAGCAGGATGAGCAAATTCGAGCTTTGGCTGCCCAGGACCCAGGTCGCTCAAATGTTTGAGCTATTGTAGAAGAGTAGCCAATGAGATTTGTCACGTTTTCAAAAACAAAATGACTTTATCAACAAAATAAGAAAATGTAGATTAGTTTATTTTGATTGTAACTAAATTTAAGGGTATTAAATTATAAGGTATATTTTATTTTAAGTATTAATTTAATTATTTATTTTGTTTAGATGTATTAATAAATTATAAAATATTAATAATCAAAGTAAACTCTACAAACAATTTTAAAAAAATTATGACAAATTTCCGAACACGAGCGTTCTCGGTAAATATTTAATAATAAAATAATATATCCTTTCCGAATACGTCTACGTGCTTGGTATGTATTTGAATAAAAAAGTAATATTTGAATTTCTGAGCACAAATGTTCTTTTCGGTAAATATTTAAATAAAAAAATAATACTTAAATTACTGAGCATATAGTCTTCACTTCGTCGACATCTTTGGTTGTTTAGGTTTCCGAGGACGTTCCGGTGCTCGGAAAACGGTCTTGTTCGTCGTTTGTACATGGTCGTTATTTCCACCGAGCATGTCCTTGCGCTCGGTAACTTATGAGTTATTACCTAGAATCGGTGCTCGGTAATTTAGCGACGAGGTTAATACCATGCACATTCTATGCTCGGAAGGTGCTCGGTATTGTGGCAGTACTAAGCACTTTTGACTTTTTACCAACAATTTTGGTGCTCGGTAAAGCGCGATTTTTTGTAGTGGTTGGAAATGGATATGCAGTTTCTATTTCTGGACTGAGGAGCCAAAATTCTGGTGTTATAACTGTCACAGATGCTATTGGGGGTCCAAACCAAATATAAGTAGTGTTATTCTTGCTAAGTCTCTACAAGTTGATCAGAGCATTACTGAAAATTTTCAAAGGACGTTCTAGAAGAAAATTGTATGAATTATATATCTCTTTATCATGATTAAAGCATTGTGATTAGTGTTTCTTATTTTGTCAAATTAGCTCAATATTAGAGTTGGAATGCCATGTTTAATTTGTGCTTTTTTGTTATTTTGATTTTCAATTTCATTGTATAGTTGAGGTGTTTTATTCCAACCAGTCACACATCTTCAATTGAAACCTTTCTGAATATATTTTTTAAATAAAAAATGGTCACACTAGTCAGCATAAGGTGCTAAGAATGAATATCGAGATTAGAGATGTCTTCAAGTTTAATTATATAGTAACGTGATTTCTTGAAAATAAATATTATTATTTTTTTAGGGTCATATATATTTATATTTACTTCAAATTAATATAATGATATTCCATTATATCAGTTACTCCACTTATCAATCATTGCCCTCCAAAATCGGCATTCCCTATTTTTAAGGTTTTTATATTTAGAAGTCAAACTCAACAAAAAGTAAATAGAAAATAGTTAAATCTTTTGTTATTGAATTGAAAATTTTGCAAGTTGCCGTACCCTTCGTCATCTTCTCCCCCCCCTCTCTCTCTCTCTCTCTAACAGCCTTCGCTGCAAGTCCACACACTTAATTTCTCTCTCTACATCTATACGTACACAGAGACACCTATACATATATAGGCTGGAACAATTACGATACAAAATACCTGAATTCCTTTGTGCAATTTGAAACCCAAGATCCATTTTTTGTCGCAGTTTCTTTTACAACTGCGTAACTATCTTCATTTTGCATAAAATTTTGAAATTCTCTACCTTTTCTCTACTTTTGTTCGAGAAATTTCTCTTCAAATCACACATCGTTCGAAATCTTGTGAGGATTTCTCTTCTTGGGTTACTTAAAAGTTGAGTTTGGTTTCAAATTGTGGTGCATTCATAATTTCATTTTCTGGGTTCCCGATATCTCGATCTCAGAAATTTTCACCTGCTGTAGCTGTGGATTAATAATACCGGTGAGTTTCTTGAGTTCAATTTCTCACTCCACTTAATTTCTTAGAATTTCCCTCGCGCAATTTGGACCTAATTAAGTATCAATTAAGCTTCATTTATAATTCCTCAATATGATTAGAATTTGAAGATGTAATCGTGTTCACCACCTGCCTCTGATGTAATCGGAATTGAATTCTTGCTTTTTTTGCCCCAAAATAAATGTTTCTTGCTAGTTGAGTTGTAATCTTGCTCTGCAATATCGATTCATTAGTCGTCTTGTGCTTATCAGGGTTGTACTTGGCATCTTTCTCCTTTTTTGTCTTGTTGTATTCAATCTGATTCTTTGACCATTGGTCTCCGAATTTTCATCATGTTGCATTAGCTATGGGACAAATTTCTAGGGTTCCTAGATCACTTGCTGCCCTTTGTAGATTTCCAGCCTTCATTGATTGGTGCAAACTTGTACCAGTGTTATCGTCGTTGATTCAGATTCAGTGAGAAGATTCAGTGTAATGTAGAAAATCTTGACTTTTTTGTTGTCCTTTGTAGATTTCCAATCTTCGTTGATTAGTACTCGTTTGAAAATCTTTGTTGATTAGTACACGTTTGAAGTATTATCGTCTTTGATTCAGATTCAGTGTGACCACAAGTTCTTGTTTGTTGTTGTACCTGCAAGTCTACTGTAAAAGATCTTGACTCTTTTGTTGTCCTTTGTGATTTCCAATCTTCGTTAATTAGTATTCATTTGAAAATCTTCGTTGATCAGTACGCATTTAAAGTATTCTCGTTATTGATTCAGATTCAGTGTGACCATAAGTTCTTGTTTGCTGTAGTTGCTACAAGTGTAGTGTAAAAGAAATTGACTCTTTCGTTGTTCGTCTACTTGATAGGGTGTAAAAAGTCTGTGGTTTGGTGTGGTTTCGTATTCTGCATCAACCTCAGAAGCTTCTTTGATCTGAACTGGTAGGAAATGAGGGATGTGCTCTTGGCTTGGAAGCACGGTGTCCTCATGTTTGCGTCCTTTCAGTCGATATGCCCGTATGAACAGGGATGATGATGGCAGCGCGGGAGGTGAGGATGACGGGCTTCTGTGGTCCAGAGACCTTGAGAAGCATTCCCATGGTGAGTTTTCTTTTGCAATGGTCCAGGCGAACCGTGTCCTTGAAGATCAGAGCCAGGTCGAGACAGGACGCCATGCCACCTTTGTCGGGGTCTATGACGGCCATGGTGGGTGTGAAGCCGCAAAGTACATCTCTGATCACTTGTTTCGTCATTTTCTAAGTAAGTCTTGTTTCCCTTCAATCACTCAACTGCAAATTTCATGTAATGTATTGTTAAATTCAATTAAAGAGAAGCTCAATAGGAGAATTTACTACATTTATGTTTATATTTGGGTGCTCCTCGATCTGAATGGTGATGTATTTTCTGCATCAGTTGCAAACATTCATGGTGACTCGAATCTCCCAGTTATTATCGGTCTTAGTTTTAGTGATCTATTTCGTGGCTGAGATTGTTTCATATTTTTTTGTTAATTGGAAGCTAAGTTAGTTATGTATACATTTTCTTTTGTTTCAAACACTTCTTGATAGATCAACATACTGATGAAAGTATGAACTCGTCTGTTTGAGATCGTTTTAGGGATTAAGTTTTAATAACTGAGATTGTGGTTGGAAGCCTTGATGTTGGCTGTACTAACATGAAAAGCACTATAAGTTTTGGCATCAACGATTTTATCTGTCTCGAGTAATTAATGAAAGTTGGCTGTTGCATATTTGCTTTACAGAGCTGGCGAAAGAAACTGGAACGATCTCCGATGAAATTATCAGAAGCGCACTATCTGAAACAGAAAACGGTTTCCTAACTCTTGTTCGGAGAGCTTATGCAGTTAGACCAGATATTGCAGCAATCGGATCATGCTGTCTAGTCGGAGTTATCTGGAAGGGAACACTCTATGCTGCTAATCTTGGCGATTCAAGAGCCGTGATTGGCTACCTGGACCGACCAAACAAAATTGTGGCGGAGCAGCTGACCGGAGATCACAACGCCTCTCTGGAGGAGGTGAGGAAAGAATTGAAGATGTCCCACCCTGAAGATCCGCAGATCCTAGTTCTCAAGCAAGGCGTCTGGCGCATCAAGGGCATTATTCAGGTTTAAAATCATCATTTGTATACTTGGTCGCGAGTGTTAGCTTTAAATTGCTTAGTACTCGTTTCATCTTCTTGATGGTTCTTGGTTGAAATTGATGTGAGGATGGTGTTTTGCAGGTGTCGAGATCCATTGGAGATGCGTATCTAAAGAGGCCGGAGTTTGCTCTCGACCCTACGTTTCCTAGGTTTCACCTCCCAGAGCCTCTCCGTCGTCCGGTTCTAAGAGCTGATCCAGCCACATTCATCAGACTCTTACAACCGAAAGACAAATTCATCATTTTTGCATCTGATGGTCTTTGGGAGCACTTGACTAACCAAGAGGCTGTTGAGATTGTCCATAACAATCCAAGGCTGGTGAGCTCTCTCTCTTTCTCTCTCCACCTCCCTCCCTCCCTCTCTCTCTCTCCCTCTCTCTCTCTCCCTCTCTCTCTCTCTCTCTCCATTCTTGACCTGATCTCTGTGTTTTCTTGGACTATCAGGGTATAGCCAGAAGACTCATCGTGTCAGCTCTGACGAGGGCGGCCAAGACAAGGAAGATCCCGTACAGTGAGATCAAGAAGCTCGATCAGGGCACAAGGAGACGGATACATGATGACATCACAGTTGTCGTGCTCTTCATCGACCATGAGATGATGGAGAGGAAAGAGGCCGGGCCCGAGCTATCAGTACGAGGATACACGGACACTGTCGGACCATCGAATTTTGATTTCTAGTGAGAGTCGGATTACCATCAAGATTTGCCAGACACCCAGTTTAGTGTCTTTTAGTCATCTTCTTACTTCAGTTTCTAACAGCTGCTCTGTGATTTTAGTCATTACCAGATTTGACGGGACAGGATCCAAATACTTTGTTTTGCATCAATGTTTGCTTGTAAGATGTTTGAGATCTCTACAGTTTTCATTTTCATTAGTTATATTGCATCTTTAAAGAATGTTGAGATGGCTGCAAATCCAAGTCTTATATTTGTTTTGTTTCTCTTATACCCCAGACCCATGTTTTATGGTTTATAGCTAAGTGTTTTTTCATGTCCACGTCTCTCTCTCCCTCCAACGAAAACCAACAGATTAGTAGTTTCAGCCCAATTTGATCATAAAACTTCTTTACAAAAACTTTAGTTGTAAATTGTGGTCCAATGTTTACAAGCAACTTATAAGACTTGGCAATTGCGACCTTAGACTTAAGAGAGAGAGAGAGATATATATAACATGCAAGCGAAGAACTCAAGACAGAAGCATATATTGGTGAAATGTGGGCTTTCATCCAAAACTCAAAACATAATAAATACACAAATTCTTCTACAAATTAACATTAACATAAATGGGAAAAATGAATATTGTCGCCATGTCCAAAGCTTCAAATCTTAAAATTTTTAAAAAGCTCATAGCAGAAGAAAAAAAACAGGAGAAACTAACAAGGAAAAAGCAAATAGCAGCATCCCAAATCTCTTCATCAACCAAGATCTTCTCTTAGAAGCACTTTCTGTGGACGATCGACGGCCCAGATTCATCATACTCTGCCTTCGCAATCCACATCTGCAAATTTCAACAATCAAATCAACAGTCAGTATTAACCCTTGAAGCTTTCTAGTTTGTAAATACTCGAAACTAAAAGTAGTCGAACAGCCCATATATTGCATTACCTGCTGGAACGTGCTGAGAGAAGCCAAGATGGAACCTCCTATCCAGACACTGTACTTCCTCTCGGGAGGAGCCACCACCTTAATCTTCATGCTGCTAGGCGCTAGAGCGGTGATCTCCTTGCTCATCCTGTCAGCAATACCCGGGAACATGGTCGAGCCACCACTGAGGACGATGTTTCCATACAGATCCTTCCTGATGTCGACATCACACTTCATGATAGAGTTGTAAGTGGTCTCATGAATCCCAGCAGCTTCCATTCCGATCATTGATGGCTGGAAAAGTACCTCAGGGCACCGGAATCTTTCAGCACCAATGGTGATCACCTGTCCATCGGGAAGCTCGTAGTTCTTCTCCACAGCAGAGCTGGTCTTGGACGTTTCGATCTCTTGCTCGTAGTCCAAAGCAATGTAAGCCAGCTTCTCTTTAATGTCCCTTACAATTTCTCGCTCTGCAGTGGTGGTGAAAGAGTAGCCTCTTTCTGTCAATATCTTCATGAGGTGGTCGGTCAGATCACGCCCAGCCAGATCAAGACGGAGGATCGCATGAGGGAGTGCATAACCTTCGTAGATGGGGACTGTATGGCTAACACCATCACCAGAGTCGAGAACAATACCTACAACCAAACAATCAATCACATCAGATTTCTCCTCTAATATGTTGTATGACATGAAGTTTGATCTTACACAACAAATGCTTGAAGAAAACTACATAATATAGAACTCAATCGAGATACATCCTTTACTAATATGACTTCCAACATATATCTATAGTCTAACTTGATTGAACAATATAGCAATTGTTATCAGTGATGCTACAACAAAATTACTCTACCTAAGATAATTTACTGTATTAAGTTATGGGGCTGACAGCTCCTTCATACAATGGTACGATTCTTGAATAGAAAGAAACTATTATATCATGAATCGGGAAAAAAATAAAATGGTTTAGCATTTGCTTACCAGTTGTACGACCACTGGCATAAAGGGAGAGAACTGCCTGAATGGCAACATACATGGCGGGGGCATTAAATGTCTCGAACATGATCTGAGTCATCTTTTCACGATTGGCCTTGGGGTTAAGAGGGGCCTCTGTCAAGAGAATCGGATGCTCTTCTGGGGCTACACGAAGTTCATTGTAGAATGTGTGATGCCATATTTTCTCCATATCATCCCAGTTGCTGACGATTCCGTGCTCAATTGGATACTTCAATGTCAAAATACCTCTCTTGGATTGAGCCTCGTCACCAACATAAGCATCTTTTTGGCCCATGCCAACCATCACACCAGTGTGACGAGGGCGTCCAACAATGCTAGGGAATACAGCCCTTGGAGCATCATCTCCAGCAAATCCAGCCTGACAATATTCAGATCAACTTAAATTTAAGCATTTACACATTGCCTAGACGTTGATCAAATGAGTTCTCGTTTGTTTGATCATAAGGGTTACCTTGACCATTCCGGTTCCATTGTCGCAGACAAGGGGCTGAATATCATCGGCTTCCGCCATTTCTTAATGTGCTCTGGAGAAACAACATAACAAATGAGAGAAAAGACAATCACACAACACATGCGACATCTATTTGCATCCTAAGTCGATCTCACCAAGATCAATGATTCTGGCCAAATAACGAACTATATATCAGTTTCAACCAATTTAAATCGATCATCAGCAGTTCATATCATATATTCTCAACAAGGATCATTTTCTCACAATGAGTGTCCACGCAAAAAACATCTTACAATGCTGCCGCCATATCATACTATTGATGAAATTCTAGGGGAAAACACTAACACATATGTAAGAACCTAATCAACTGGCAAGTCAAAATCAGTCAATATGCTCCACAAAATCATCATATTCCCAAAAATTTCAGCATAGATGCCAGTCAAATTCAGTCAATCAGCAACTCAAACATCAAATTCTACTACCCCCCAAATCTCAAAACCCCCATTTCCAGATCCACAAATCCCGATTCACAAAAATGCGCCAAAATCACAGATCTCATTACCAAAACCACCTCCCCTGACAGATCAAAATAATCACAAAACGATACACGACACCAACGCCAAAACTCCAATCCCTTCACAATCCATTCCCGGTCCCAAAAAATCAAATAAACTAGTAAAACGGTACCTTTAAAGTCCCGCTGAAAACGAGTCACCTCCTTCCTCGCTCTAGCTTCGAGTTTCTGTGACTATCAGTTGAGAAAGAACCTCTATTTTCCCCTCTCGTTGAAAGGAAAATGGAAATGGAGTTTGCAGTGTGGGACGAAATTCAGGTTATAAAATGAACCCCAGATCCACGCCTCAATTAATGTCAGCCGTTGATGTGCGTGGGGCCCCCACGACAGCAGCACAGTCCTGACAGATTTAGCTGGCCTAGCTTTTTTGTTTATGACGGATTTGCCCCTCTATTTTAGAGCAGTTACTCCGTGTTGTAGCCGGGGTCAATTTCGGACTTGAGTCTGAGTCAGTATAAATTCAAGAATTTTATACCAATACATAAATTAATTTATCTATTTTTCTTTTATCATCCAAACTTTAATTATTGAGGTAGAAATACAATACTGTAATTGCAAATTTCCATATTTTCAATTCCTAAATTGTTCAAAAAAATACCTGCTTATCTAGTTTAGTGGGTAAGTGGATCAGCAATCACAATCACCATCTTCATATAATTAAAATAAAATAAAATATATTCATGAAAAATATATCTTGTTATTTTAAAACAAAAACAAACTGCTTTAAAACAAAGTTAAGAATAAAGCCATACTAATATTCATCATTTTGTCTTTTTTTTGTATTATCAAACAATTTCTCATTACAAAAAAGCGAATATTAATTTGACTCCCTTTAGAACTCTAGTTTATCATGTCGTAAAGCTCTAAAATGGTACAAATTTTGTTTATATTTTTATTTCAATTTTATTATATCTTTAACTATATTGACTTGCATATCAATATTATGGAGTGAAAACTTATTTGAACAAGGTAAAATTATTTGTTAAAATTTCTTATCATGTCAAACCTTAATACTAAATGAGTTTATCTATCAAAATTACTAATCATTTATGACCTTATAAAGTTGATGTCCTTTTTTTTTTGTGTAACTGCAAAAGATTCGTCATTTTTAGTTATTTATATACTGTGTTTTCTATTTAATCCTCTTTTATTTTCATAGGATGGAGGAATCATGCTCGAAATCATGACAATTTCTTATTCAGTAAAAATGACAATAACTTAATATTTTTGTAATTTTTTGGGATTATATGTTGGAGAGTATAAGGAAAGTGGATCATATCTTTTATTATATGGTAAAACAATTTGTACAATGTAATAGAATAAGAGTATTATTTTCTTCCTTATAGAGGCTAGAATACATCTTTAAATAGTGTTGTAAACCTATTACAATGATGAATGAAATACAATGGTTTCCTACTACTATATTCTACCCTAAAGCCTTCATTATAAATTCAGACATATTATATGATTGAATTCTTAACTTATTGATGAGAGAAAAAACGTTTTAACAACTAAATTGTACTTCGTTGTCAACTTAATAGTTTTATCATTATTTTATAGATTACAAGAATTTTAATAATATATCATATATACTTGAATAAAAGTAATATACGTATGTTATAAGTTTGATATACCAAAACCCAATACCAAATGGCCGCTTATTTTGATAACCAACTTTGATGTCTCATAAACAAATGATAACACCACTTATTTAAAGTGCTTACGGATCCAACTTTAGATAAAAGGGTAGAACAACGAATAAAATGAAATTTGCCTTGATGGAAAACATGTGTTGAGATATGTCTCTATCATGCATACATACCTAGATACATATGGTTTCCATCTTTTATCTACAAACCATATTGTTCATGTGCTTCAAAAGTTATGGTTTCCATTGTAAGATTATACTTCAATATATTTTCTTTGTGCGTCGGAAAAAAAGAGGTATCTAATATATTCATACCTAATGATCTTTCATAAAGTGGTGACCAAACATATAATTTGTACAAATTTTTCCATTTTCCAAGTCGATACAATCTATTCGTTCGTAAAACTATTTACTCGATCGCAGACATTTTTGGAAGACCTCTAACTGATGGACAAATAGTTACTTTATTATGTCAATTATTGTTGTGTTTCTTGCCTTATAAGATTTAGATATTCCCCATTTCTATTGTGCAATAATGTTATATGATTAAAACTTGGATCCTAATTCATTTTGAAGAATGTAAGTGGTGATCAAATCACGAAAACTCATTTTGTCATTATTATGCAAAATTCATCTGTGTTCTCAATTTTAATTGGATATATATCTAGCTATTCTAGCAAATCAGATTAACATTATGTTTAAAAAAAAATCAATAATAGTTCTTATTTTTGTTTTGTGGTGACTCAAGCTTCTAATTTAATAGTTAAAGGAGAAGCTCTTACCGATTAAATCGTGCTATGCAATTAATCTAATTTTAATTCAAACAATTTTTTCGCAATTGTAGTATCTCTAATTTGTAAAGATGATCGATCAATATTTAATTAACGTGAAAAATAAATAATTAGTAATATAACGGTCTATGTGTAAGACATTGAAGATTGTTATGTTTGGTGAGTCAAAAGGAACGATTCAGATCAATAATTAATTAGCGTGAAAAGTAAATCTAAAAATCACTGCAAAATTTTGCTTGAGTTTTTACACCGATAATTCAGCAATGAAAGACGCAGACTCAATCACAAACCCCAATCTTCGAACTGGCCCATCCTTTTTTCTTTTTTTTTTCTTCCTCCAAATTAAATTTAAATTATATTTATATTTTTCTCAGTCATGAAATTGTGGATTTCCCGCATCGAAAGATATCGCCCAAATTAATTAGAAAATTTCAAATCAAACATCTATAATGCTCAAGAGTATACAAATTCTTGGTTCTTCATCCGGCTGTTTTTCCATATCCCACAGATTAAAGAAGCCCTATTCGAATTACAGTTTGATTTCAAGAAACCCCATTTTAGCAGCGGTTTCGAAATCACCCAAATCACATTTTTGCGCTTTCCAATTTCGAAAAGGCGCTTTTATTAGAGCTTTTCAAACGTCGCACAGTCATTCCGAGTCAACCCCAGATGGGGCCCATCGCCCCCTTCATCCTCAACGTCTACTGCAGTTCACTCAGCTGTGAGTGTTATTTGTTAGTAATTTGTTTTGATTTTAATTGAATTTTTCTTGTTAATTGATGGATTTTACGTTATATGCTGTTTCTACCGTGTTTTGTAAATTGGGAATTTCCAGTATTTATTTTGTTAATTCACTGTTTCAAGTGTTAATTTTGGTTATTTAGTTTGTTGATTTGGTGGTATGATGAATTAGCTAGGTGGTAATAACTATTTAGAGTATTCTATTTGTTTAATCTCATTTTATGATGCTGCATTGGCTTAGCTTAAGCTGTTTACACTTGGTTTTGATCTGTGAAGATTGATGCATCCAGTTTAGTGTAATACTTGAATGAATTAATCGGGATGTATAACAGAAATGCTGATAGTTACTAGAATAATTCAATAGAAGTTATAGTAAATTTGGAAGAATCAGCAATCTAGTTGAATTGCATATTGATCTTTAAGTGCTTGGTGAGCCGTGGGCTCTTACTATTTGGCGATATCTTTTGCTCAACTCATTTGGCAAATGATTGCTCGTGCTGCTGGCTAATGACTTCAATTGTCATATTGAGGAACGGGGTAGATTTAAGCTAATATTGGTTCTGACATCAGCAGGGCTTTACACTAGGAAGATCAATTTCTGCCAATTGTGTGGTGCCCCAACCAAGCATGAGGTGCCTGATGGAGAGGAAAAGACAAGAGCTATCTGCACACGGTGTGGGAAGATTGCTTATGAGAATCCCAAAATGGTAAGAAGGGATGAAGGTTTGCGAGCATGGAATATTTTTATGGAACTCTTCCTGTATTCCCTTGTCACTATACATTACACGAATCGTTTACGTGAAAATGTGTTATTTCCAGCCAGATTTCAGTGACTAGTGAAATTCCAGATTGCTATAGCTCTAGTTTATCTTTTGTGTTTAGGATGACAACACCATCTATGTTGTTTCTTGATTATCTGCTGTGGAAATCGAGAGCTGAGAATTTTTCTTGCATATCTTGATCACACTAGTAACTTTTTTCTGGATTAATAGGTTGTGGGTTGCGTCATTGAGCATGAAAACAAGATACTGTTGTGTAAACGGAATATTCAACCGTCTCATGGTCTCTGATATGCATTTTAACGTGCAATTTCCTTTTGAAAAGAGATTTGTATCATCATAGAATATGTCAAGGTGCTATTTTTACTGCATATGAAGGACTCTTCCTGCTGGTTACATGGAGATTGGGAAGTCCGCCTCTGAAGGGGCAATTAGGAAAACATGGGAGGAGGCGAATGCACAAGTCGAGATCCTTTTACCATTCGCTCAGCTGGACATCCCCCTTATCGGCCAAGTAAGGAGTATTCTTGATATATGTCACGTATTCTTCGTGTCTATGGTATTGAATGGTGTCAGACATCCCCCTTTTTGGGTAAGTAATGCGTGCTATGCTACTTATCTGCATTCTTTGTGTTTATGGTAATGATTGGCTCCGTGTTTATGAATGGAGTTGACAGACTTATGTTATATTCCTGGCGAAGTTGAAGAGGCCTCACTTCTCACTGGGTCCAGAATAATCAGAATGCAAGCTTTTTGCACTTGAGGATATTCCATTCGATTCTCTGGCATTTTCTTCGATGCTAGTCACCTTAAACTTGGTGCATACATCTACGGATTATCTTAAAGAATCATCATCCCTTCTAATTTACCTAGTATTTGATGTATCTATGATGGTTTTACAGTACGTGGAAGATAAGACAATGGGCCGAGCCAAGTTTCACTACGGCATCATAAACAAACGGTAATCTCCAATGGACAAAAGTCTTGATTGTTATTAAGAAAACTCTCATTTATATTTTGTTTTATAAGTCAAAAGTCTCGATTGTTACTGAGAAAAGTCTTGGTGTTGGATCTGTTTGCACAAGGATAGAAGTCTCAATTATATTAAAGAAAAGTCTCTATGTTAGATTTGTCTGCGTGAAAACAGATGCATAGGAGTCTCCTCTTAATTTCTTCCAAGAAACATAACCATTCTCAATAACTTCGTATATCACTCTTGTCTTATAAAATTTCATCCCTTGCCATTGGGTGGTTGTCGACAGGCCCGCCACGAGCCCGTCTGAGATCCGTGAGTACATTCTGGATAGCCATATGAGATGTTGAAAACGGGCCTGCGTCGAGAAGAGTGGAATGTGGAGTTGATTGTAGAGGTACCTAGTTCATTCATGTATATCTAGTGCACAAACGATCTTCCCGTTTGGTGTTTTAGATTCTTGACAGGTTCTTTTCACTTTGTTCCTCATCTGTGTTTGATTGATTAATATCAATTTAAATTGATTCAGTTCAGACAATGCAGTGGGTACTGAGATTAAACCTCCATCACTCACTCATGTAAATATTAGAAAATATTTATCCAAGTTTGGTATTAAAGAATAAAAACGTCTTAGAATATGATAATTGGCTGTTGAGACTCCGACCATATGTTGATGAATAATTACCAGTTATTTTCGTAATATTCTAAAGAATACAAATATTTGAAGCATGCACATACTTTTTTGTTCTAATTAATTTAGTTATTTATAATGTAATGTTATTTTTAAATTATAGACACTCTCGTATAATCTTTTAATCTGAATTTCAAAATATTATAAATATATTTTTTATTTATCATCCTTTTTTACTTAGGGCATGTTTGGTTTATTAGATATAGTAAGATAGGATATTATATATTGGTCCAACAATATAATTTTGGGTGTTTCGTCTCGAATCTCGATTTGCATGCAATCTACTATTTCTCTATGTTTTGGGTAGCTTATGTATCTCACCCTCAATCCAACGATACACTATCTTGATCTGCATATTTCCCTTGTTGCCCATAAAACCACTCGATGCGCTCTCTTGGTCCGCGTGCAATCCACACATGTTCTCCCACTTGTTCGATTCGCTGGTGGCCCGGTGGTAGTGGAAGTGCGCGGCGGTGCTCTGAGTCCTTTGTGTTCCACGGCCGCGGTCTGTCCAGATCTGACGCCGTCACTCCACGGCCGCCGTCTGTCCAGATCCGACCCCGATATTCCAGATCCGCCGTTTCTTCGTTCTTGTTCTTGTTTGGTGGAGGTTGTGTTGATTTTTATTCAAATCTGAGCCTCTAATTCGACACTCGATTTTGGTTTAGGCTGGGATGATTTCAAATCTTGTTCGGTTTAGGCTGTGACTGGATTTCTGTTCGACGCTCGATTTTGGTCTTCTGTTCTTGATTCCGTGGTGGCCGGCAGTAATGGTGGAGTGGCGGCGATATTGTTGTGTGCGACGGTCGTGATTCCTCCAGATCCGACGTCGTCACTCCAAAGCTGCATGAATTCCATGACCGCTGTTTCTCCGTCTTGTCTTTGTTCTTGTTGGATTGCAGTTGTGATGATTGGGTTTTCAAATCTGAACCTCTAATTTTTTCCGAAATTAGGCTTGTATTGTGTGACAATGTATGTTCTTGGTCGATTTTTGATTTATGCTTTTAGTCCATTTTCCTTTTTTTGTCAAGGCCACTGCGGCCGGAAAAGGGGATTCGACGTAGAGGAGATGAGAGCAGAAGATAGGAGAGGGGATACTATTATGTTATTTCGCATTAATTACTATTAATTAGTCATTAATTAATTTTATTAACTAATGGAACAATAAAGTCGATTGGAATAAAAAGTTTGGTTTAATTAGTCATTATTTAATTTGATAAACTATTGGAACAATAAGTTCGACTAGTTTGGTTTAATTAGATGGCCACCGGAACTTAATTAGTCATTGAGACACTAATTTCAATTAATTAAGCATTTCTTAATTCATCTGTAAATTATGAGTAATTCATCTAAACTAATTAATATAAATTAATTTATATAAATTAATATTTAGCAAAATTTACATAATCTAATAAATTTTAATTTAGCTAGATTAATTAACTGTTCAATAATTAATTAGTAATCAATTTACATTAGTTAAATAATATTTTAAAAATCTATATTTGGCAAAATTGTTAATTAATATCTTACTTATAAAATTATCTAACTTACCGAACACCATATTTATTTTTATTTTGAATTTTATCTTACCTACCAAAGAATAATATTAAATTATTATCTTGGTTATACAATAATTTATTATCTCATCTTACTTTATCTATCTCGTCAACATGAATACCAAATTGAGCACTTAGTAGTTTCAACCAAGTTTTTTGAGCAATTCAAATTGATGGTATCTCCAAAAAAATATACATCAAAACCAATGATGCCTCTACAAATAACATGATATTTTTAAATGCTCTCTTAAATTGTCCAAAAGTTGTGATTGGAGTTATTAGGTGAATCGCAAAGATAATCATATGTTATACTTGTAGCATTTTAAAATTCAGGCTAAAAAATCCTCATTAATCAATTAATGTTGGTATAATTTAAGACTACACACATTTTGTATTTCAACAAGCACTAATTATATTCATCGTGATATTACATTTTTTGCAATTAATAATATTGTAAAATAAATATCCAATGGTCAATGACGTTTCACCTCAGCTAACCACTACGACTTCTTTTTGCGCCAAAACATTAAGTAAAATAAATTTCTCAAACAAAAACAAAAAATATTTTTGTGAGAGACAAAAAAAATAAATAAAAAATCGTCAAATCATTTCCATCGCTTCTGAAATCTTTTCTACAATGGCTTCCTCAATTTCAATACAGAGCCCATTATTATCTTCCAAATTCCACTCTTCCTCTTTCGCATCTTCTACAGAATTTTATTTTCTCGGAAATAGCTGCAAAAATGAGAGCTCAGCGAAATTCAAGATTGGGAAAAGAAAATATTTCAGAGCGATGGTGCAGCAAACTGTGCAAGGGCCTTCAGCTGCTTATGCCAAGGAAATCGAGAGATTATCTGCAAAAGAATCTCTGCTTCTTGCTGTACGATTACGATTCTAATCTATCTTTTCCCCCTTTATTTGTCAAATTTTCAGTTGTTTGGTGATTTCTTGAGAATATTTATGTGATGGGTTTGATTTGTTTTACTTTCAAGTTAGGGTTTAGGGTCGTAATTAGCCAAATTGATGAATGTAATTAGCCCAAAATGAGGAATTTGTTTGCTTTGTTAGTTGCCTGCTGAAGAAGTTAGTGTCTTTTTATGCCAATTTAAAGCTAATCTTTTGCAGGTGTACTAGCTATTTTAAAGATTGTACCTTGATTTGGAAGGTTGTGCTAATTGTAATTGTTGATTCTGTCATGTTCCCATTACTTTATGACATTTTCTTTCAAAAAAAGTAAATAAAAATCGGCTCATTTACTTTTCATGATTGATAAGAGTATTTTTCTTTAATGTTTATTATAAGGATTTCTCCAATTATACCTTTTCAATGGGATATGAATCGAATAAAATTAGGTCAAATGATAGCTTAAAATACCAATCCATCTAAGCAAACAATTAATTACCCTATATTATTTTTTGTCTATCTAGGTTGATCCTCAAAAGTAAACGCCCCCTTAGTGTTCAAAATGATGCATATCAAATCTTGAACAATCGAAATACTTCATGTATGAATCTAGAAAGAAGCAGAATAGCACTACATATTAAGGTTCTTGATTGTTAAATGGATCATATTGGTTGGATGGTTTTCAGTTCAAAGATGCTGGAGGATTTGAGGCGCTGGTTACTGGGAAAACAAAGAGTTTGCAAAGCATCGATGTGAATGAGAGAATAGTTAGCCTTGAGCGGCTGAATCCTACGCCTAGGCCAACAACGTAGAGTCTCTATTTTGTTAAAGTGAAGTTAATTATGAGATCAGTTTCTGTTTGAGGTTTTCATTTCTTTTTTCGCCAGATTTCAGGTCTCCGTATTTGGAAGGCAAATGGAATTTTGAGTGGTTTGGATCGGGAAGCTTAGGACTCGTTGCTGCTAGGTCTTTGTTTGAGTGAGTTTCATCTCATTTTCGTGTTATAACTATGATGTATAGCTTTTCTATTTAGCCTATTTGTGATTCTGAATACAATTCATCAGCATAAATGGGGAATATAGCTCGGTTTTAGGATGTGACGATGTTGATGATGGTTGTGGTGATTTTGCAGGAGGTTCCCTCTGGAGCTGGCAAATTTGTCGAGACTGGATGTGGTGATCAAGGATTTGTATGCGAAGAATTCAGCAAGTTTGAAATTTCTAAATTCGGTAATGCACTTGTACATCAAATTTAATCTTGTATGACCGGCACTACATGATTTTCCTTCATGTTTTGCTGATCAAGAGATGTCGAGGATTGCTTTATTCAACTGAAGACGCAGATACAATATTCTTGTTCAGAAGTGTCTTGTTGTTATAGAAAATATAGAGAAATTATGATATGACTTGTTGCTCACCTTGTTGTTTCTCGTTTTCTTGTCATCTATGTTCTTCGTGAAATGCAGATAGAAAGCAAGTTCATAATCTCGAGCAAGTTAACTGTGGAGGGGCCGCTTCGGATGAAGCAGGAATTCCTGGAAGGATTGTTGGAGTCCCCGAAACTTAACGAAGAATCTATTCCTCAACAGTTAAGAGGCGCTCTTGCACAGGCAACGAACACTGCCCAACAGCTTCCTGTTCTTATTAGGGATGCTGTGTCCGGTGGATTCAGGATTCCTCTCGGTCAGCATTTCTAGTTTCGTGAAACTAAGCATTCAAATAGTTGATCAATACGAACACTAGCAGCAGCAGCCCGTTTGATCTTTTCTCATCCCACATTTGGATCTATACATGGTTTTATATCAAATCTTGGTTGCTGGAATCACTATCGTATGTTTATCTACTCGTTTGCTTACAACTGCAGGTCAATCTTTCGAGAGGTACTTCATGATCTCGTATCTTGATGATGAAATCCTGGTAAGTGCTCTCAGCTACTAATTGCGTCCTTTTGAGTCGAATTCTTGTCATAGATAGTCCATGAACAGAGTCCAATCACTATAGAACATGATTTTTTTTTACAAATATGCCATTCAGTAGGGTCTTGAATCTGAATATTTGACCTGTCAGGCTGTCTTACACAAGTTATTGAGTGGCGTTTTGCATCTGTATATGCAGATAATAAGGGATGCTGGTGGAGTTCCTGAAGTCCTGACAAGATTAGATCCCGGGCCATCGCCATTGGCTGAGCCAACGACTGAATATGAGAGTTGAAATGAAGAAGCCTCAACTGTTGCTCTATTTTCTGTACACTACAAACCCCGACAGTTCCACCCTGACGACATAACAAGAATGAACTAAGCTCGAGCAATGTCTGCCTCGCCTTTCTCGTCTCGTTTCCTTGCTGATGTATATGATCATGTGAGCACCATGTACACTTGCCCATTTTGTTGACAGTAAGTGAAGATTTAAGTGGTTGAAACCTTTTTGTTTCACACATTAGTTCGGTGTTGTTTTTACTTTTCTTGACATATATTTGCGTTTCATATTCTAGATACGTACCTTATTTACGAGCTACTATAACTTTGATTGAATAGCCATTTCATTTTTTTCAAGTCAAGTATATTTGGTCCTTCTCTAATGCATCATCGACTTGGCATATTATATCATAGATAAGTCAAGGGCAAAACATAAATCTCCACGGGTGTCTAATTTAGACTTTTATGAAGGGGATTTGATTTGATATTCTATGACAAAAGTCAATATTTTAATTACAACTACATGTAATGTGTATATATATATATATATCATATATGCCTAGGTATGTAATTTATTTTAATGCATTTTAATATAATTTCCTAGCAAGGATCACAGTCGAAGTTTATTCTCATATATTCAAATTGGTTTCAATTAATCATATGTAATTTCAATTGAACATGATAATGTTTTGATAAGAATTGTTGGCTGATTAGGCCACTTAAGATTTTTATGTGGTAGTGTTAGCATTAATTTGGGTCTAAATCTAATTCGTTAGCAAAGATGGATGAAATTGAAAGTTTAGCAATTTAAGCAATTATCATATATAGAAATTTTTAAGTTGTAGTGCAATCAAAATTTAGTAATTTAGAGAATAGTATATGCCTAATTATATACCTAAGTAATCTATTCTTTTGAAAAAAAAAATTAGTAGGTGGTGACCTTCTCTTGATTTATTTTAATTTTGTAATAAAGCCAATCTTCTGTTATATGAGTTGACAAAAATTGAATAAATTTTCTCAGTTGTGTCACTAATTAATAGCGAGACTAATTTAGTCGGCAATTCGGTATCGAAATATAGATTATGAAATTAAAATAGTTCTTTTTAAATAATGTCAATGTAAACCTTAACCTGCACGAAAAGGCTTTAATTGTTGCAATCATAACAATTCAATTTTCCTAAACTGTTACTATCTGTAAATCGCAATAATATTTCATTCTACAATCTCTACATTTGATGTAAAAGGATCTCATTAAAATAAATCAAATATAATAACATTTACATAATTTGTACTCATCAAATTGCAATAGTTTACCTTTTACAGTGTCTATCTCTCCATTATAAAAGGATCCATTTGAATCAAACTACAACACAAAAAGTCGAAAGTCGAAATCCACAAAGAGCAATACAAAAGAGGAAAAAAGATGTCTTACTTTACCATAGTCTTTGTTTCTGTAGAACTATAATAAATACATTTACATATATGATCTCGTAGTTGATAATATTTGACAGTTGGAAATTAATCTAAGACCTAACTTACCCTGAGAACAGAGATGCAGTTCCCCGGATGAGAGCCGTTGGAAATGTGGACAACTTCTTGAACTAGATTTTGATTTGAGAGCACATCCCACTACACAAAAACAACAGCAAATTAAGAGATGGTTAGGTCAAGTTCAATACATTAACATGAGGGAACACACACACACACACCCCAGCACCCCCAACATTTTATTTTTGTTTTTTCACATTTGTAAATTTTATTAATTTGCTCTATTCCCTCGTTTGACCCTATTAGGGTTGTCAAATGCTGCCCACTAGAAGGATTGATGCTTGCACACAAATTATTCACCATTCTCTATGCAAGCTTCATCATGCTTCGTGTACCTTTTGGTGATGGAATGGCTGCCAAAACACACAACAATTTCTTACACTTACACTTAGATAACACATAGACAATACAATTTTGTAAATTGGATAATTTGATTAGAAAATTGAATTAGAAACCTCCAAGCTCACGGTTTGAATTTCCAGCCACCATCAAGCAAGCAATTCTCTCACACATCATCTGGAAATTTGAAAGCCACCTCTCTGCTCCAAATGCTAATCCACTGTGGATTAGGTCTCTATATAGCCTGTGGGCTGGGGATTTATCCTCGACTTTCCAATGTTCAATCCACGTAACCTAACAACGACACACAGTCATTCACGAGAAATACAAACACATATAGAATTTTACTAGAAAATTAAAAATTAGGGCAAACCTTGGAGTAGCCATTAAGCATTTTCTGTATCAAGCATCCGGAATGAAGCTTGTGAGCTTTAAACGAAGAAGACGAGAAGTGGCTTTCTTGGTTGGGGATATCATACGAGACATCGGCAAATCTCTGCCTTTTCACAGCATTCATCTTTCTCTCACAGTATAAAAAAAAAAAGAAAAAAAAAGATGGAGATAGGAGCTGTTGGTGAAAGAGGGGGAAGGCATAGAAGATGGGGCGCACCCCAGCCCCAATTTTCACAGCCAAAACTAGAAAAAGTCAGAAAGCAGAGCTCGAACGAAAGATGTCTGGCAGAGGAAAAGTCGGGATGGGGCTGGGCAAGGGCGGCGCCAAGCGCCACCGCAAGGTGCTGAGGGACAACATCCAGGGCATTATCAAGCCAGCGATCCGCCGCTTGGCGCGGCGCAGCGGCGTCAAGCATATCAGAGGCCTCATCTACGAGGAGACGCGCGGCGTTCTCAAGATCTTCCTCGAGAACGTCATCTGTGATGCCGTCACCTACACCGAGCACGCTCATCGGAAAATCGTAACAGCAATGGACGTCGTCTACGCGCTCAAGAGGCAGGGCCGCACTCTCTACGGATTCGGCGGTTCAGCTGCTAGGGTTGGCGGTTGCATCAAATGTAAATTTAGGGTTTATTTTCCTGTGTTTTGAGTCTGGTGCTAGCTGTTCTCTAGATTGTTGAATGCTCTTTTGCTTGAATTTTAGTGGAAAATTGGAATATAAAAAAATTAGAAGATGGGGCGCAGATGAGCGGCGAACGACGGATGAGTTAGGGTTAGAGGCGCAGATCGGGTTTGAAGAATTGGGGGAAAACCAGTTGCATGGAACAAAGACTATGGTTAGAAAAAACCGTAGAGAAACGCGTAGTCTTTGTAGAAAAAGGCGCTCATAGACTACGGTTAGACAAACCGTAGAGTAAAAGCGTAGTCTTTAGAAAGAAAATGGCGCTCATAGACTACGGTTATTTTGGACTGTAGTGTTTGATATTCATACACTACAGTATAGACTACAGTTTTCACGCACCCGTAGTCTATTGGAAAAAAAATACGCTCATAGACTACAGTTAGTCCTAAAAACCGTAGTCTATGACAAAACACTACGTTTATTCAAAAAACCGTAGTCTCTGCAGTGTAGTGTATGAGCATATTTCTTGTAGTGTGTGCTTCAACATCAGCATCAAGCTATGCAGACAGCCGCTGACATGATGCAAAACCTAGGAAACCTATTCGGGATGCAAAACCAGGTGCCAAATCAACGGCAATCTGGAACATAATGAATATGAAAATGAAGGAAGGCTCATATGTGAGGGACCATGTCCTCGAGATGATGGGCTATCACAATGAGATATAAATTTTGGGAGGATCAATTGATTCAGAATCTCAAATAGATATCATCCTTCAAAGTCTACCTATAAGCTATCAGAAGTTCAGGCTTAATTATGCTATAAATAAAAAGAATTATTTATTACCTGAATTGTTGACAGAACTGCAATCAGTGGAGGGCCTTATGGCCCAGACTAGGCAAGCTTTACTTGCAGATACTCCTTCTTCCTCGGGCTCCAAGCCCAATAAGATGAAGAAGAAAAATGATAAGGCATCTGTGGCCCCTAAGAAATGAAAGGGCAAGAAGAAGGTGAATCCAAATAAATAAACTGGGAAATGTTTCGAGTGCGGCAAGAAGGTACATCGGAAGCCGGATTGTCCACTTCTCAAGAAGGACAATGGTTAAGGTATGTCCCATACTAATGTAGTAGAATCATGTTTAGTGGTCGTTTCTACTCATTCGTGGGTAGTGGATACGAGAGTCACTGATCATGTTTACTTTGATCATTCTTTAATGCAGGTGATAAGGATAATACATAAGGGTGAGGTCTATATCCAGCTAGGGGATGCCACAAAAGTTGTAGCCATTGCAGTGGGAGTTGTTCATTTACAGTTTTCTAGTGATAGAGTTTTGGTATTAAACATAGTTTTGCTCGTACCTTCGTTTAGAAAGAATTTAATTTCTGTTTCTAAACTAGTTTTTGATGGATATTCGATTTCATTTAATGATGCTTTCATTATTGAGAAGTGTGGTTCATTTATCTGTCGTGGTACAATGCAAAAAAAATTTATATACCATAGTAAATACACAACTCACACAAATTAATGAGTCTTATAACACATCAACTTCTTAGACTTGTACATGTCAATCCTAGGATGATCCAAAGGTTGGTGCATCAAGGTCCACTTAAGGATCTAATTTTAGAACTTTTTACAACCTGCAAATCCTGCTTGGAATGTAAGATGACCAAGAAACCTTTTAAGGATAAAAGGTATAGGGCCAAGGAAATACTAAAGCTTATTCATTCTGATGTATGTGGTCCAATGTCAACTCAAGCTAGAGGAGGCTTTCAGTACTTCATCACATTCATTGATGATCATTCGAAACAAGGATTTGTTTATTTGATGTGCTACAAGTCGGAATCATTTATAAAATTCAAGGAATTCATAGCACTTGTAGAGATGCTTCATAGTAAAACAATCAAGTGTTTACGGTCTGACCATGGAAATGAATATTTTAGCAATGAGTTTTTGAATTACTTGTCAAAGGTGGGAATCAAATCCCAATTGACTTTGCCTGCACACCTTAGCATAACGGCGTGGCTGAAAGGAAAAATCAAACACTCCTAGAGATAGTTTGATCATTGATGAGTTATGCTCAGTTACCAATTTCGTTTTGGGGATATGCACTAGAAACAACACTCTACATGCTAAATAACTTACCATCAAAATCAGTATCAACAACACCACATGAGTTGTGAACTAAATGTAAGTCTAGTCTAGCACATCTTAGAGTGTGAGGTTGTCCAACACATGTGTTTGGAGAAAGATCCAAGTAAATTGAAATCACGTACTGAGGTATGTCTATTTGTAAGATATCCTAGAGGAACAAAAGGATATGAATTATATAGTCTTCGTGACAAGAAGATATTCATTAGCACGAATGCTAGATTATTAGAAAAAGACTATGTAAATAATCATAAATCCAGTAGTGTGGTTGCTTTTGAGAAACTAAGAGAAATCACATAACCAACAGTTCAAGAAAACACAACAAACACACCTACAACATCAACTTTTGTACCTCAGGTTGTAGTGCCTCGTCGTATTGGGAGGGTTACTAGAGAACCCGATAGATTCATGGGCCTAGGAGAGTCTTCAGATTCAATCCCTGACCTAGATGAATCTGATACCTGAAACTACAAAGAAGCAGTATAGGATCCAGATAGTCGCTTTTGGGAAGAAGCGATGGAATCCGATCTACAATAAATGGTAGATAAGGATGTTTATGATCTATGTATCCCACCTCAAGGCTGCAAGGCCATTGCAAGTGAATGGGTATACAAGCGTAAGGGTGGACCTGATGGGAAGGTGAAAGTTTTCAAGGCATTCCTAGTGGCAAAGGGTTATACCCAAATGTAAGGTATCGATTACGACGAGACATTCTCTCATGTACCTAGTCGTAGACATTCTCTCCTGTAGCTATGCTTAAGTTGATCCGAACCCTATTGTCTATTGCAACCTACATGGATTGAGAAGTTTGGCAGATGGACGTCAAGACACCTTTCCTTAATGGAAGTCTTGAGGAGACCAACTACATGCAACAACTCAAAGGATATGTAGTTAAGGGCAAGGAACATATGTTCTGGAAGATTAAGAGGTTCATTTATGGTATAAAGCAAGCATCCAGATCATGGAATATCTGTTTCGATCAGACAGTCAAGTCCTATGGATTTTAGCAGTATCCTGATGAAAGCTATGTGTACAAAAAGGTTGAAGGTACGAATGTTTTTTTTCTTGATACTCTATGTAGATGACATTCTTTTGATTGGAAACAACAAAACAATGTTATCAAAGGTTAGAAAGTGGTTGTCTACACAATTAGAAATAAAGGATATGGGAGAAGTTGGACACTTTCTCGGGATCAAGGTAATCCGAGATCACCAGAAAATAATGTTGTGCTTATATCAGGAATCCTACATTGATATCATGCTAAAGCGTTTCAGTATGCAGAATTCCAAGAAAGGGTTCTTATCTTTTCGGCATGGAATTACCTTATCTCAAGACATGTGTCCAAAGACACAAAGTGAGATTGAGGAGATGAGACAGATTCTATATGCTTTGGTAGTTGGATGTCTTATGTATGCTATGCTTTGCACGAGGCCTGATATATGCTTTGTCGTTGGCATGGTAGCAAGATATTAGTCCAACCCAGGCCGAGGACACTAAGCTACGGTAAAGAATATACTCAAGTACCTAAAGAGGACTAAAGAGTATATGCTAGTTTACCAGGCATCCGAGTTGTGTCCTTTGGGTTAATACCGATTTAGATTTTCAAACTGAACGGGACTTGAGGAAATCAATCTCAGGTTATGTATTTACCTTAGGTTGTGGAACCATTACACGGAGGAGTGTGAAACATAAATGTATTGCAGAATCCACCATGGAAGCTGAATATGTGGCTGCTTCAGAAGCTGCAAAAAAAGAAACTGTATGGCTTAGAAGCTTCCTTATGGAACTCAACGTGATTTCGTGTATGCCAAAAGAGTATCACAATTTATTGTGACAACTCAGGAGCAGTGACAAACTCAAAGGAACCACGGGCCCACAAGGCCAGTAAACACATAGAGATGAATAATTATATTATTCAGGATATTGTGCGCAAAGGATTCACGTGAGACAAGTCTTTCTTGCTGATTACTGAAAGACGAGGTCTTGGTGATATTTATTTCTTAATATTTGTATATAACATTGATAATACGTTATTGATTATGCACTGCTTTGATTTATCAAAAGGTGCGGGCTTTTCGCAGCCCAAGAATCCTGATATATTGGGCAGTGGTAACTAATGACTAAGAGGTGCTAGGATTGTTATTGCACTAAATCGTGTCCCGGGAGAGTCCGGGTTGATAATATCCCCAAGTCGAGTTCAATAAAAGATTTTATTATACAAAATTCTAGCCGACTTGAAATTTATTCCAAAATATAATAAATAAACAATTTTGAACTAGAGCACTCTCGGTAAAAGATATTAATTTATTAAAACCAGCAACATGTTTAAATTTGATAATGGATATTAGAATCTTAAATACGAGAAATAAATTAATTAAAAACGAAGCTCAGATTCTCTGTAATTTGGATTTGCTATATTGGTACAAATTAACATTCTATTGGGCTTATATTAAATTATGGCTGAATTTAATTAGTAAGAGCCCAATAGGGAGGACCAGTCTAAATTTTCTTAGATCTCTAATTTGGCCCACCAATACTCTATATATAGGAGAGTAAAATGAGAAAATTCATACACTACACACTTGAGATTTTCGAAAATCACACTTGTGCACACACACACACACACACACAATTTTCGAAAATTAACTAGGGTTTTTCCTAGATTCATCTTTTGTTTTCTCCTTTTTCTCTAGTCTTATAGATTTTATAGAATTGTTCACCACAATATTGCAATGAATGAATCCCCTACCCAAAATCTACTAGGATGATATTAAGAAAAATATAATCAATTCCAATTAAATCCTACTTTAGCTAGAATGTGAATTCAAGCAAGAAAATAGATAATTAAATCATAATCATGCTTTTCTAGTGGTTTAGTTCACTTACAGAAATTAGATCTCCAAAAATCTGACGATTGCTTGCTCCTTCTCTATATAAAGATCTTTGATCTCTGACCTTGGAACTTCTAATATATTCTCAACTCCTAGATTTTAATATTATGTGGACAAATCTGTCAAATCTATAGGACTAGAGAAAATGAGAAAACAAAAGTTGAAACTAGGATTTCAAGCTTGTAATTTTTGAAAATTGTGTGAGGCTGTGTACTAGGCATTTTCAAAAATTATGTTGTGTAGGAATGAATGAATTTTCTTATTTTTCTCTATTATTTATAGAGTATTGATGGACCAGATTAGGGATCCAAGAAATTTTGGCATGGCCTCTCTATTGGGCTCTTACTCATTAAATTGAGCTCCAATTTAAAATAAGTCAAATAGAATGTTAATTTGTACCACTATAGAAATTCATATTGGCTTACCCATCCAAATCCAAATTACAGAGAATATGTGCTTCCTTTTTAATTAATTTATTTCTCGTGTTTAAGATTATAATATCCATTAATAAATTTGAACATGTTGTTGGTTTTGGTTAATCAATATCTTTTACCAAGAGCGTTGTAGTTTAAAATTCTTTATTTATTGTATAATAAAATATTTTATTGAACTTCTCTTAGGGATATTATCAAGCCGGACTCTCCTAGGACACGATTCAGTGCCATAACAATCCTAGCACCTCTTAGTCATTAATTACCATTGCCCAAGATATCAGGATTATTGGGCTGTGAAAAGCACACACCTTTTGATAAATCAAAGCAGTGCATAATCAATAACGTATGCTCAATGTTATATACAAGGATAAAGAAATAAATAATCACTGAGACCTCATCTTTCAGTAATCAACAAGAAAGATTTATCTCACGTGAATCCTTTCAGTGCTATACCTTTTGATTAAGTGTTTTGCTAAGTATAGTTTTGATCGTAGAAATAGGAAATAGAGTTCATAGCTAAAATTTGTTTATGAAGAGTAGGAATGGTTAAGTATCAAGTTCGTTGTGTCAAGCACGTACAATCTTTTGTCGAGTTGTTTGCATTTTAATCTACTTTTTAATGAGTGTTAAGTAGCTTAGGTAGATATGTTTAATACCTGTCAGTTAGGCAACTTTTATCTATCATTCGTGTTTTTCTTGTTTGTTACTCGATGAACCTCCCCGAAAGTTCAATTCGGGAAATCCATAACTTCCGATTCTAATAGATAGAGTTGGGAAGGGATGGAAATAGGTGAGTTGGAGTGGTCCAGCATAGTACGAATGAGTTCTGTAAGGCTATTTTCCAAGTGTCCAAATGGGGACCACAAAAACTTGCAAAGTGTAATTGAAAAGTAGAAATAGTTGTGGGGTATTAGTTTAAGCTTTAGTTAGATGTACCATCCTACATGTACCGCAACGCACCTGGGTACGTACTTCTCAGATTTAAATGCTTTTACAATGAAATCTGTTTCTCTTAAGTATATTTAGTTCCTTGAACATGTTAGTTAATTTGAGTAGAGTAGATATTTACATTTATGCAATTAAGTAGGTAGTTTCCCACAACATATGCGTAGCGGCATTGCTAACCCTCCAAAACACACCTTCAAATTGGGCAGACAACCATACCTCGTGGGATCGATACCCCTACGCACCGATACAAGTTTAATCTAAATAAGAAAAGTGGGGAACTTTACAACTCTTACCTGGCGCGTTTTCAATGACAACGCGAACTAATCCAGACCATCTGAATCACTCGCCTTACCCGGCCGGGTGGAATATGAATTCAAGATACTCGACCGAGTTGTGCGTTTTGACTCGAAATAATGCATGCATGCAAGGCACGATAATCTATGTATACTCTCCACCAGGCTACCAACCGAGTGGCTATCATCTCATCGTCCTCTCCTTGTACTACCGTCATACCACATTTCTTGCCTGCAGCTTAAGTGGGAGTAACCCACTCGCTATCAGAAATGGTATAAAGTCTTCTATTATTTTGAACCCTAGGTTTATATTTATCCTCAAATAAATTTATGTGCATGAAAATCGGTGGGCCCTTTAAACCAGAAATAGACCAACCAATAGCCGACTTATGCTCCCTAAGAAATTTATCAAGTTCAAATACTAAAAGAGAAGATGATACAATTACTGGATAAGTATCATCCTCTCCGGGGAATGCATACTTAAGGTGTGCGGGCAACGGCTTCAACTCTAATTTTGACTCATTTCCTGATTTGTCTCATATCTTATCGAGATCATCTTTCTCGTCTCTCAATGATAGGAGTCTTTGATGGTGCCTTAGGATCTCTTTCGAGGAGTCAAGAGCACCTACAAAATATAACAAATCTAAATCAGTACCCAATAAATCATCATAATGAGAAGAGTAAAATGATTGAAATAAACAATGTTCTAATTGATCTTGGGGAGTATATATGGCTTGAGCTACTCCATCCATACAAGTACCCACCACTTGTATGAGTTTCCAATATTTCATCATCCTTGCTCCCTTATCTTCATGAAATTGCATGGCGTTAGAAAATGTTTCACCCTCGTCATTGAGACGAAGTGTAAGTTCTCCCTTGGATACATCCATGATGTGGAGCTGGAATGGATACATGTTGTCATTGGGAAACATGCCAACTCTATCAAAGATATTTGTTCAATTTCCCACTCTCCAATTATACTAGGAGTAGTATTTTTGGCAAGTCGGGGTTGTCGATCTCACGAGGAATAACAGTCCACCCAATTTGAAGGTGCTTTGGGTATTGACGATGCCGCCATGCCTACTTAAAAGAGTTGGAAATTAAACCCGTTCACGGAAATTGAAGCATGCTTAAGGGACTAAACTAATTAGCTAGAAAAAGTAAATCTGCAGGCATAGTACTAACTAGGCTGTAAAGCATAACAAACTCAGGTGCACAAGCATATTACTCGGTATATATTAGGTGCTTACTTGAGTCAGAACTTTGATATTGTGTTAAATGATGAATTTTTGTAGGAATATTGTCCCCCACCTGCTAGATTTGATCTCTTCTTTTTGCGTGGTACCTTGATCGTGTACGTGCGCGACGAGATCCTGCATTTTTACACGGCCGGGGAGGCAGTGCTGTCACCTAGCACGCCGTAGAAGGCCATCGAGCAGGACCCGCAAACTGGCCAGGGGAAGGGGGCAGAAGGTGAATAAGCGCCCGAAAGACTGAGGGCCGTGGAGCACCAACTCACAAAGAAAATGAAGCAGTTAAAGAAGGTGGGAGATGAATTAAAGGAGATGAAGGAGGAGTTCAGAACCCTCACCAAGGAATTGAGGGGGATGCTCCAAAAACCCCAGATGCCACCCACTGAAGCCCAGGAAGAGCAACCCGAAATACCACCCACGGCTAGTCCAAAAGGAAGGTCCATAGTGTTGGGGTTTAGATTTAAATTCCAATGAAGGAATCCCCTTCCCGAGATCTTTCCAGGATTAATATGGGAAATTAATTGCTAATTAATTTTCATGCAATT
>JAYDZE010549764.1:0-13650 GCA_034509125.1 Monilaria moniliformis | reverse complement strand
AGTTGCACCTAGCCCTCTAAAATTAGCGGGCTAGTCGGGCCAGCCCAGCGGGTTCCGGGTTATGGGCTAATCGGGTTTGGGTTAATCGGTTGCGGGCTAATCGGGTTGGAATCTCTATCGGGTTATAAATTTCCAACCCTAACCCTCTAAAATTAGCAGGTTAATCGGGCCAACCCAGCGGGTTCGGGCTGGACTGACATCCCTAATCGCAGGGGTAAGCTTCTGATACAATATCTGCACTAAACACGTTGTAATAGTGAAATTCACGCGGACCAAGATGAGCCGAGATTATTTAACACGCGCTTAACTTTTGTAAATCTTAGCTAGCAAACATCCATAACATTGTTGGATCAAGATATGTTATCTAATCTTATCTTATATGGGCTATCAAACGACCCCTTAGATGTTCTTATTTTGGACTAGTTTATATTATGTTTTTTAATTGGCAATGTTAATAATTGTTAGTGAAAATTAATAAAATATTATCACGTGAGAGGTGGGGTGTACTACACTTAGATGTTCTTATTTCGGACACTTACGCCCTTTATATTCGTAATTGGACAATTGCACTTCCAGACGAACACCACCACCACACTCAAACTGAAGCTGTTGATTCTAGTTTTAGGTTTGACCTTATCATTTTGAAAAATAAAGACATGGTTGTGATTTATATGAAATACTCTAAACTCTAGTTTTTCTCTCTTGCAGTCAAACATCGGGGGGATGAGGCTGGGCTTGAAGAACTCGAGATAGTTCGATTGCGGCGGACTTAAGAAATATAAATTTTGATTAGATACCAAAATCATGATGATTGTTCTAAAGTATAAACCTTTAAATATTGCTCATATGTTAGGGAGCAATTAACTAAGTATAAGTTTAATAAAAACACTTCAGTAGTAAGAAATGATCTACGACTGACAACACGTGAAAAAAGTACCGAAGCCTAGTGATACTGAAAAAACATGGAAGTGTTTAATACTGAAGAAATATGGAAGTGTTTAATACTAAAAAAATACGGAGCCATGACATCAGCCCTAGTTCGGGCCTGCTGAAAAAATACGGAGTCAACACATGCGTTGAGTCTTTGACTTCGTGTTTTAGAGAAGATCTGTAGAGAATCTCGAAATACCATAATGAAGTATAAGGTTGCAGAGTTACAGTATTATGATGTTATACGCGTTGAAAGCGACGTGATAGAGTTCCAACGGGATTAATTCAAATGACAAAATGGAGGAATTTGATTGGTGCTTCTTCCAATGATACTATTCAAGTTCCCGCCTATAAATATCTGACAAACCCTAACCTTTAAAGGTCATCGAAACGTTGCACAATGAAGCTACAAGCATTCAAGCTCTCAAACAAACACCAAGCACAAAGCAATTTCGAAAAAGAGTATTTCAAAACTCTTTAGTGATTCCTACGAGATAAATCCATATTATATCTCGAGAAGTCCAACTAAAAATCTCTTAAATACTCTAGGCATTCAAGTGTAATATCCTAAGCCGAGATTCAAACAAAATATTTTTCTGAATAGTTTGTTCTTCAATTGGAAAACAAACCGAACCTACAAACTCAGTAAGTTGTGTAGAAGAAGAAGACAAGTAACAAGATTGTTGCTATAGGAAGCAAAGAAGAAATCAACTAAGTTTAGTCATAGCACAAATAAGGTTAATTTCTATGTTAGGTTCCTTGCATCTGTAAGCAAGTTGAAATGTCACTTGGTGGATTGACTAATAAGTTCACAGTATGTGGACGTAGGAGAAGTACTTTCTGAACCACGTAAAAGTACATGTCTTCTTTACATTTTAGTATCTTACATTACATGTTATCGAACTGTCAAGTATATAATTCACAACATAACTTTCATGTAAACGTTCAGTAGTCATTTAATACTAAAAAATATTTCAATATTGACTTAGTGTAAAAAGGCTAAGTAAAGCTAGCAAATGTGTTATGCACAAAAAACAAGTAAAAACATATGAACCAAGATGCAATCAGGCAAATTCTTACTAATAACATACCTTAAATGCGTAGGAAATCGAAAAAGAATCAAGTAAGTGGGAATTCTAAGGCGACATCATCTCATCGGGAACCCATTAGCAACTGAATTAGTTCTTAATCAATTAACAAACACCAATAAAATAAACTAAGTTTTACTTAGGCCTAACTTTCACGTGTAAGTTCGATTTTTAGCATGTCAAATAATGATCAATCAACCATTAGGAAATGTGTTTCCGATTCATCCATAACTTCAATTCAACCACAAACACATGAAAAATTATCTATCGATCTCATTCGTCTAAAACACAATTAAACACCGATCAAATGCTTAGTTTGGAATTTGAACCGATTGAATCAAATAAAATCGCATAACCCACATGCATATAAGATCCCAAATTTAATCTTACTCCCTAAATAAAGATTCAGTTCATGGCAAACACAAACAAACCAAAATCAAACCATAAACCATTAATCATCCTTACCCAACGAATTCGATATGATAAAAATTTACAATCCAAATTGATTCGAAGTAAGACCAAGTCCTACGATGATTACAAGCTTCAGTCCCAAGTTAAAAAGTGTTAAAGTATCACGTTATGGTGTTTTCTAAGTCTAAAGAATGACAACTAATAAAAAGGTTTGAAATCCACTTAAAAACTAGCCAAAAACCGTAGAGGAAACTGTCTGCCCAGCCCTGACTGGGCACTTGTGCTGTCTAGGCGCGCAGCCTCGGCTGGGCATGCTCACGTTGCCTGGGCGCGTAACATTTTCGTTTTCGGTCGTTCTCCTTCATATGAACTCTGATTTGCACATCGTTTTCGCCTATGGACTCCTGTGGAGTTGTACTCTGATCCCATGAAACTCAAACCCTTCAATTTGCTCTCCTTTTTAAATCCATTTTGTTTGTAATTTTGCGAATTTGCGAGGAGAATGAAGTTAGTTTGAATTGACGAATTCAAGCTAACAATACTAAGAAAAAACGATGCACACAAGCTACAAACAACCAAAAAGACGAGAACACAAGCACAAAATAGTACCAAACAAGTCCAACTAATCTGCTAAGTAAAATTTTAAGTACAATTCATAACTAATAACATCGTTCTATATTAAGTTTTCCCGTTGATAAATTCCTCATCAGTACTGAAGCTCGGTACTGTTGAAGGTTATCCAACTGCTACTGATCTCTAATAGAAGAGTCAAAACTTAACCAAAAAAATTTGATTTATCATTAATGATGTATTCGATTCACTCCCTATATACAAATACATTCTTATCAGGAACCAACATATATGACTGTCAAGGGTTTGTTGAAGCTAAGTTTCTTTCAAAAATTCATTTTCACGAACTACACTAGACATTCCATCAGCCGAATGGGCAAGTTGTCCGAAAATAAATGCATGAAGAGTGCAAGTGTCCAAGATAAAATAATGCAGAAGTTTTTCAAATTCGCAATTGGACCTTATCGATTAATACAATCACGTAATAATATTAAATGTTATATGATTATAAAATCAATTTTGCTTATTTCGAGGAAATATAACGATGTACAACCACAAAGAGCAGTTGACTTTGCACTACTAATAATATGGAGTAATACAAAACAGAAATTTGAGTACCATATGATAAAAATATAAAAAAAGGATTTTATTTATTTATTTGATTTTTGTCTTAGTTTCTTCCCAAGTAATGGTGTGTTACTTCCACTAGACACCTGACAATAAATCCGCAGCAATCTCACTTCTCTAAACGCATGGCAACGTCAAAACAATGGATTATATGTGGATTGATGCATTATCTAATGAAACTACTATATATGTGGATCTCTAAAATTATGAAAATATTTGTTTAACTTTTTTAAAGTTGAGATACAATTTTAAGAGTGTTATGATTGCATTAATTATTTTATTAATTTCTAACTTGTTCATAAGATTTTCCTTATAACTTCTCAGCATTGAACTTATTTATTTATCAATTTATTAATACATAATTATAATAAACATAATACAATTTAAAATAGTTTTTAGATGTCTTATCTGTTTTGTATTAATTTGTTTTTATGTTATATAATGTCTTCTATGTCTTTGTGAAGTGCAATTAATAATATGATGTCTATTTTTTCTTACCGTTTTGTGAATTTTATCATATTTTAGTAATTGACAGTATAATAACAGTATCATCATGATATGTAGGAATTGGCTTTAAAACTAACTTTTCAAATTACCCAAAAGTAAAGAATAATAGTTATTTACCAAGTAGAAAAATAAGATAACAAAAAAAAGAAGGAAAACAATAACCAATAAACATTAAAAAGCAGCAACGAGTTCCCATGAAAAAAAGAAGATTGATAATTTTCTTTGGAGATATCCAAGGTCCAATCATTTGGGAGCTGATACCTACAAGACATCATTCTTTGAATACATACAACAAAAAATCCTTCATACCACATCTTGTTGTTTTCTGCATTTTGGTTGCATATTCTTCAGCTGCTGAACCTGAATCGATTAATTCCCTCGAAGCAATTCCATGGCAGATTTGATCATAGGCCCTCTCATAGAGATATTGGCAGATAAGTTGGCATCTCCAATTCTCCAAAAGTTTCAAGATCGTCACAACCTGAAAGACAACATCAGGAAGCTGCAACACTCCATTCCAAGGATTCGAGCCCTTCTCGAAGACGCGCAGAGGCAGCAAGAGACGCGGCATGCTGTCAAGCAATGGCTGGAGGAGCTCGAGGATGCAGCGTTTGAGGCAGAGGTGCTTCTGGATGAGCTTGCAGCGGAGACGAAGGCACGTGAGAGGCGCAGCGCCAAGGGGAAAGAGGTGGCGGCTGGACTCATGTTCTTCCCCTTTAAGCCATCGGATCATCTCTTTGAGCTGGCTTCTCATCTGCAGAAAAAGCTGAAAGAGTTGGATCAGATTGTGGAGCAGGCATTCACCTTCAATTTTCAAGAAAATGATGGAGAGAAACTACTCGAGAGCTCGGGAAGAAGCAGAGAGACTATGTCTGTGACTGCTGGTGATAATGTGTATGGAAGAGAGGAGGACAAACAGAATGTAATCAACCTTTTGTTACATGATAATAGTGAAGAAAATAAAACCAAGTTTCCCACAGTTGTTTCAGTAGTAGGCATTGGTGGGATTGGCAAAACGATGTTGGCTCAGCTGGTTTACAATGATGAGAGGGTGAGCCATCACTTCGAGCTGAAGATGTGGGTCCACGTGCCAAAGGATTTTGATCTGGGGATTCTCATGAAAAGGGTGATCCACTCTGCAACCACAAAAAGATGTGAGCTTTGTGAATTGGACAATCTCCAAGCTCAACTTTCTGAGTTGTTGAAGGGGAGGAGGTTTCTGCTTGTTCTAGATGATGTGTGGGACGAAGACGAGGAGAAGTGGAATGCGTTCATTAACGTGTTCAAAGTAGGAGGAGAAGGAAGCATGGTGTTGGTAACCACAAGGAGCCGAGGCATAAGAGCATCAATGTATGAACTCAAGGGGTTGAACTATGAAGAGTGTTGGAATTTGTTCGAGGAGACGGCTTTTGGAGAGGCCGGGGATAGGAGGCTCGTGGATATTGGCAAAGAGATCGTCAAAAAGTGTGGCAGCCTGCCACTGGCCGTGAAGGCATTGGCTAGTCTGCTGAGATCCAAGAAGGAGGAGTATTGGATGTCTGTTCAAGACAGTGAGCTTTGGCAGCTGAAAGCATACCAGACAGGTGTCATGCCGGCTTTGAAGCTGAGCTATCAGTATTTGCCCTCACATCTCAAGAGATGCGTTGCATTCTGCTCCTTGTTCCCTAAAGACCATGAAATACCAAGAGAGAAGATGATCTGGATATGGATGGCGCACGGCTTGATCCTACATGATGGAGGAACGAGACAGCTTGAAGATATTGGCGGCGAATACTTTGATGACTTGCTGAGCCTCTCATTCTTCCGGCAAGTTGAGAATGTGTACACAATGCATGACCTCATTTACGATCTCGTGAGAACAGTAGCAGGGCGTGGTTTTGCTGTACTTGGCCAAGGTTTGGTAGCCCCGGATGACCTAGAAAGAACGCACCACCTATCGATGGTTTGCAGTTTTGACAGCTCTTCTCTTCCAGAGGGCTTTTTTGGAGCCAAACATCTGAGGACACTCCTCCTCTTATCTCCGGGTGGAAGCTCTGACGAGCTCACTCCTTTCTGGCCGGTTAATTTCATCTACTTGAAGGCCTTGGACCTCAGTGGATATGGTTTGAAGAGTTTGGATGAAAAGGTGAATGCCTTGATATGCTTAAAGTACCTTGACTTGTCGAGCAACCCGATCCAAGCTCTTCCTTGGACCATTTGTGACCTCTACTCTCTTCAGACTCTCAACCTATTCGAGTGTCGAGACCTTGTGGAGCTGCCATTTGAAATAGCTAAGGTGACTAGCCTCAGACACCTCAATATAAAAGGGTGTGAAGCATTAACTCACATGCCTGCTAAGGTTGGAGAGATTTTGCACCTTCAAACGCTGCCTATATATATAGTGGGAAGAAGGTCAGGCGACAGCATTGCTCAGCTAGAGTTCCTGGATCTGAGAAACGAGCTGAGTATAAAGAGCATGGAGAACATTACAGACTCCGAAGAAGCCAGAAAGGCGAATATGAGAGAGAAGAAGCACCTCCAGTCTTTAAAACTCCAATGGGGAAGCAGCAATGGAAGCAAGGATAGTTTCCAACCAAGGGAAGAGGGTGAGGATGTGGAAACCATTCTGAAGCACCTTGAGCCGCACCCTCGTCTCAAAGATCTCCATGTGAAGGGGTATCCAGGGAGAACTTTCCCAGATTGGAACCTTCCAAATTTAACTATGGCTGAGTTTATTAACTGCAGAAGATGTGAGAATCTACCAAATTTTGGGCACCTCCCATTTCTTGAAATTCTCCATCTTCAAGGCATGAATAGCATCACACATATCACTGGAGCCTTTTATGGTGGGGTTTCAGAATCATTTCCATCACTCAAGCACTTGACAATTAGAGATTTCCCTTACCTGGAGGAGTGGTCCTGCAGCACCAGTGACAGAGTACCTTTCCCTCGTCTCGAAGAACTAGTTCTCGACAAATGTCCTAAGCTCACAATTGCACCAACCTTTCCATGTATCCGCCGTTTGCAGCTTCATGACTGTGATGCAAAGATCATCAACTCTGTGGGAACTACAGCCACGCTCTCTAGTCTCGTGATCAACCAGCTCCCCAAGTTGGAATATCTTCCAGGTACATTCCTTCAAAACAGATACTCTCTCAAGTCTTTGGAGATCCGTTCATGTCAAAATCTTCTTTCGCTGCCTCTGGAGCTCAAGAGCCTCACTGCTCTAAAGTCACTAATCATTAACTGCTGTGAGAAGCTGAGAGATTTGCCTCATGGACTGCGGGAGCTCAAGAGTCTGGAGTTGCTCGAGATCAATGGCTGCCACGGTTTGATGATGCTGCCACACGAAGAAATTGAAGGCCTGAGATCCCTTAAGACCTTAACCATTGACAGCTGTAGCGAGTTAATTTCTCTCTCAGACGGCTTCCACCATCTCACAGCCCTTGAGCAATTGTCAATAATGAGTTGTCCACAAATAACTTCGCTTCCAGATGGTTTTCACAATCTGTCTTCCCTTAGGAGTTTAAACATAGTATCTTGTCTGAGTCTGGCTTACCTACCGGTGAGCCTACAACACGCAACAGCACTGCAGAGTTTGGTGATTCACAGCTGCCCGGGTTTGACAGCTCTGCCAGAATGGTTTAGTAGATTTTCTTCTCTAAGATCTCTGGCAATTTTGGAATGCGAAAAGCTCATGTCATTGCCTGAAGGGCTGCGAAGCCTCACCAATCTCCAGCTCATATCAATCCAACAGTGTCCGATTCTTGAAGACCGTTGCAAAAGGAAAGGCATACTGTGGCAAAGGATAGCACACATCCCTCACAAATACATTGGATCAATGAAGCTATGATAATCAGCTCATCATCGACTCTTATAGGTACATAATTTCCATAATGATTTGGATGGATACAAGACAAAGACTCCCTGATTCCTTCTTCCCAAAAACACTCTAATTCCAAACTAGTTTGAGAATAAGTAGATAAATATCTTGTAGTGAATTGATCAGGACGGCATCTTTGAGAAGCAAGAAAGTGTAAACACATATGTGCAAATTTATTTCGCAAAGTATAGCAAGTCCAGAAAGTGAATGCATAGGCCATCACTATATGAGACCAAAACCTGTAAATTTCAGACATCAGTCTGATACAAACCCTTGGATGGTCTACAGGAGAGGGAACCGAAGGGTGGTGAGTTACAATGCAGCCGAAGTGGACATACAAGACAGCAGGAGTGGTGCTAAAGGAGACAACAATGCAGTGGGCCACGAGAAGGTTGTGCGTGGGTGTGAGGCTGATGGAGTCTTTAATGCAGGAGAGAGTGGGAAAACCTTTTCCGCAGTTATGCGAAGATGAAGAACCATTGGCTTTGAAGGCATATTAGCATTATTATTTCCTTCATGTTTTCCTTTTGCAATTCCATGTAGGAGAATATTATATATTTTATTTCCTTCATGTTTTCCTTTTTGCAATTCCATGTAGGAGAATATTACATATTTGTCCTTTGAGGTTTGAGAGGACCATTGAAGTATTTTGCATTGAACGGCATTGTGTAGCCGAGGCCTTCTTTGAAGGAGTTATCTACTACAATGATTTACTTTCCTTTTCCTCTCTCAAGTGTTCGACAAACCTCGATTATCATCTCCCTTGCTTCATACTCTAACACAGTCATATGTCGAGCACAACCTTAACAAACTCAGATAGTCAGAAGTGCCTGACTACTATTAGAGAACCACCATCGATTACTTTGGTCCAAAATTACTAATGTGATAAAGACATCCATCTTTAGATAGTTGTTAGTTTCACCATAAAGCTAGTCATCAAATTCTTCAGAAAAACTCCAAATATAGCTAAAGAAGAAATAATGTGCGGATAGTCCACAGTTAAAACATTTACCGGTTTCATGAAACCAGTAAAGGTTTGTCTAAATAAATTACCTACTTCTTTTTTTCCTCATACCTTCTCAATCATTTCACTTTACACTACATACACTAAGCTCAATCAGATCACTCTGATATAGACCTAAATATTGCAGTCATTTATCAAATTCAAACTTGTATGCCAATCAATGCATACTTATTGTTTCTCTAATAAGACTTCATGGATTTAGATGACTAATAATAGACAAACTTAACATGGGCAAATTCAACAAAACTACACTAGGATTTCAAGCACAACGTTCAGCTTTTTCAGAGACCAGTTTTTCTGCCTCACTCTGATAGAGTATGAAGAAGATGAGCTACGAGCTAGAAAAAGAAGGTGAGATTCAAAAGAAAAAGAAGAGGAAGACACGTAAAGAAAATAAACACGCTTTTATAAGTAATATGCAAAACAGTTAGAAGAGCCACGTGGGCTACGATTGGTTGAAGAAACGGTTAGGAGATTAGAAGCAGCAACAAAAAGGAGAGAGAAGAAGGAAAATAACGAAAAGGAGAGAGAGGAAGGAGTATAAATAGTAGCTAGCTCATTGTGTACAAGTATCCAGAAATTAGACTTGTGTTGAGAGCTTGAGGAATCTGGCGATTCCTGAGTGAATGTATTGTACTGTGATCATTCATTTTACTCGATTCTTAAAAAAATTCGTGTTCATCATTTTCTTTGAGTCATCATTCAATCAGCTCGAATAATTGGTTGTATCAAGTGGTATTCAAAGCTAGTTCATCCTTGAAAATGGCGAAAGAAACAAGGTCTCACGATCTAGAGAGACGGATGGGAGAAGTATCTCATGAATTAGAGAACCTACGACAAAGATCCGAACGTCAATTTGAAGAGCTAACACAACTGATCCCTGCGATCAGTCTGCAAAATCAAGGAAGAAACGACACGTTGGTGTCAGCGACAAAAGGATTTGAAGAATCACACTTAAGTGGCATCAGAAATCACTGGGGAAAATCGACACAATTGGAATTTCCGAAATTCGATGGAGACGAACTTGATGGCTGGCTGTTAAGAGCGGAATACTTCTTCAAAGTGGCGGAGGTACGACCGGATGAGAGAGTGAAGATAGTCGCTCTCTACCTAGAAGGTAAAGCTCTGCAATGGTATCGGGGGTACGTAAGCCTAAGGAAGGAGATGGCATACAACTATTGGGAAGGGTACATACAAGTGATTGCAGCACGCTTTGGGGCTAGAGCATATGAGGATCCGCTAGCTGACCTCCTCAACCTTAAACAAGTAAGTTCTCTATAGGAATATATGAATTCTTTTGAAGCATCGTAACCACGTACTGGAATTAGAGAGGATCAAACGTTGAGCTTCTTTTTTTTTCGGATTAATTGATGAATTGCAAATGCTTGAGAATGTTTAAGCCCAAATCTCTTGATGATGATTATGCGTTGGCTAAATTGCAAGAAATTACAGTGGCTGCACTTCAGAATAAACCTAGAACTACGCTGAGTAATGTTCAGTATTCCACTGCCAATAGTTCGAATGTGAAACCTCTTACAATAACCACTTCGAGCTATAAACCAAGTGCTCCTACGGTGGTTGGTAAGGATAACCTTAAATCTAATGCTATAGTACCTGCTCCGAAATCTGGTCCTATAATTACTAATAAGGAAATAGACGAGATGTGATCAAAAGGACTAAGTTTTTTGTGTGAAGAGAAGTATACACCAAGCCATCGAAGCCCGATGAAAAGAGTTTATGTAATGCAGTTAGTGGAAGAAGAAGATGATCAACAACAATAACAAGAAGGGGAGGAACTTCTATCTGAGCTACAATTCTCATTGCATGCGATGTGGGGATTGGAAGGGGCTCAAATTATGCGAGTTAGAGGGGAATGTCAAAAGAAACAGTTGAGAATTCTGATAGACACAGGAAGCACTCATAACTTCCTTAGTGCACAAGTAAGTAAGAAGTTGAATTGTTCATTGACTCAAGTAATGCCAGCTTTAGTAGAAGTGGCAAATGGTCAGCAACTACAGTGTAATAGGAAGTATAAATCATTTCAGTGGAAAATGCACGGAGCTAAATTTGTAACTGAAGTCCATATCATTGAATTGGATACTTATGATCTCATATCAGGAGTGCAGTGGTTATCTACATTAGGTGATATTTCATGGAATTTCAGCACCTTGCACATGACATTCCAGCTCGGAGAAATAGTATATACTTTACAAGGGAAGAATTGGCCTTTTAAGAATGGACAGTTCAACTGCTTAGCACTTTATTCACAACAGATTGAGTTAGTGGAAGGAAATGATCTAGAAGAATTGAAAATAAGTACTTTGATGACAACAATAATAGAGGATGTTCTATGAATTGTTATACCTTACAGACTAAGAAGGGATGACCTGAACTAGATCAGTTGTTGGAAAGCTATGATGATATTTTTCAGGAACCAAAGACACTATCTCCATCAAGAATGCACGAACATAAAATCACACTAAAAGAGGGAGATGAACCAGTGAATAGACGACCTTATAAATATGTTGCTCAACAGAAAGATGTTATTGAAGAGATGATCACTGAAATGTTGAAAGCAGGGGTTTTAAGGCATGGTTGCAGTCTTTATGCAAGCCCTATAGTTCTAGTAAGGAAAAAGGATGTGTATGGATTACAGGACATTGAATAAGCTCACTGTCAAGAATAAGTATCTAATACCTGTTATAGAAGAGCTACTTGATAAACTAGGGAAGGCCAGATGGTTTTCTAAAATTGATCTTAGATCTGGATATTGGCAGGTGAGGATGGCTCCTGGAGACATCCCTAAAACAGCTTTTAAATCACACGAGGGCCATTATGAATTCGTGGTGATGCCATTAGGGTTAACAGATGCCCACCACATTTCAAAATTTAATGAATTCCGTGTTTAAGCCTTTTTCTAAGGAAGTTCCTTTTAATATACTTTGATGATATTCTGATATACAGTGATAGAGAAGGAAGTCATGTGCAACATTTGGGAAATATTTTACAAGTGATGAGAGACAATAAATTGCTAGCAAAGAAATCAAAGTATAACTTTGGCTCTAAGGAGGTAGAATACTTGGGACATGTGATTTCTGCACTTGGGGTTTAACTAACACTAAGAAGATTGAGGCAGTATTTTCATGGCCTACACTAAGAACAACAAAACATGTGAGGAATTTTCTTGGGCTAACAGGCTAAAAGTGCGATGATAGCTAGGCCTTTAATAGAATTGCTAAAGGCTTATTTGTTTGATTGGAATAAAGAGGCACAGACTGCATTTGAAAAGCTTAAAGAAGCAATGGTTTCAGTAAGCCATTATCCCCAAAAGATCAAGTACTTTCGGCATATGAAAGAGAATTGTTCACCGTTCTTTTTGCTGTTAACAAATGACATCATTACTTTTAGTCTGGAAGATTTACTATACTCGTAAGAAATGGCATCATTACTTACAGTTTGGAAGATTTACTATACTCACAGATCATCAAAGTATGAAGTATCTACTAGAGCAAAAACTCGTCACCCCACATAGCAAATTTGGATGTCCAAGCTTATGCAGTTTGATTATGAGAATAAATACAAAAGAGCATAAAATTCAGTGGCTGATGGTCTATCCCGTATTCCAGAAAAATCTCTTTCAATTCTAGTGTCTCACATGATACCGGTTCAGTTAATGCAACAAATAAAGAATTCATGGAATGAGGATAATCATCTCAAGCAGATTATTCATGAGAAACAGCTTGATCCAGAATCTCATTCCAAATTCACATGGAGTTTTGGGGAATTAAGAAGAAAATGACGTTTGGTAGTGGGGCAAGATCTCCAATTGAGAGCTCAGCTATTATCTAGCTTCCATGCTTCACCAACTGCAGGTCATTCTAGAGTCCTTCCCACATACAAAAGGCTTTCTGCACTAGTTTATTGGCCCAAAATGAAGAAAGGTGTGGAGTTTGTGAGAGTATGTGTCACTTGTCAAAGATATAAGGCTAATAACACTGCTCCGATTGTTGCAGCCTTTACCTACGCCATATTTCATCTTCACAGATCTAACCTGGACTTTGTGGAAGCCTTGCCTTTATCACATGATTAGTCTGTTATCCTTGTGGTGGTGGATAAACTCAGTAAATATGGACATTTTCATCTTTTTACAACAAAACAAGTGGCAATAGAATTCTTAAATCATATCTTTAAGATGCATGGAATGCCCCACACTATATTATTAGTGATAGGAGAAATGTATTTATAAGTTCTTTTTGGAAGGAACTTTTTCAATTACAGGGAGTGCAGCTTTAATATTCCACGGCTTACCATCCATAAACTGATGGTCAGTCAGAAATTGTGAATCGATGCTTAGAATGTTATTTGAGGCGTGTAGTGGGGGAGATGCCACATTCTTGGGTGCAGTGGCTAGCTTTAGCGGAGTTTTGGTACAATACTTCCTACCATTCGAGCACCGGTTCAGTTAATGCAGCAAATAAAGAATTCATGGAATGAGGATAATCATCTCAAGCAGATTATTCATGAGAAGCAGCTTGGTCCAAAATCTCATTCCAGATTCACATGGAGTTTTGGGGAATTAAGAAGAAAATGACGTTTGGTAGTGGGGCAAGATCTCCAATTGAGAGCTCAGC
>JAYDZE010549753.1:0-13651 GCA_034509125.1 Monilaria moniliformis | reverse complement strand
ACACAAACACAAACACAAACACAAACACAAACACAAACACAAACACAAACACAAACACAAACACAAACACAAAAACACACAAACAAACAAACACATAAACCCCTCGGAAATGCAGAAATGAAGTTGTCAAAAAGTACACTTGTTAGTTCTTACACTGTTTAAATCAAAAGGAGAGCTTTTAAAGACAGAGGTAAGTCCCAATTCACCGATCAAATGTCCACTCTATGACGCTTGATTTGGTCAAAACTAGAAGCGAATATGTCCGCTAATGACATTATGACTTAAATTCATCAATAACCAATCAAGGTTTTTCAATAATTCACCAATTTTAGCATAAATGAGAAAAAAATTGTAAGATAATGAAACCCGAATTGATGATTGACAAACATAAAATTGTGAAGCGGAATGAAAGAAAGGAAGGTGGAGATTGACCTGGCATAAACGAGCAGCTACAGATGCCGCTTTCTTCGCAGCGGCTAGTTGTTTGTGGTAAGACATTGAAGCAGTGGCTCTTGTTGCGCGCGCAGTAGTAGTAGTGGAGAAGGAGAGTGACAAGAGAAATGGGAACCTTGATTTGGAATGAATGGCTGTTGTGGCATTTATATGTAGGACTGCTCCTCGCCTCATTGACAATGCCGCACTAGTATGCCCAATTGATGTATTCATGCTCATCTCCCTCTCTCTCCTCTCTCTCAACGAGAGTCACTTCTATATTTTAACTTCACGTGGATGAGAGAGACACTGTGAAAGAAACGTCTCAAAATTATAAATGTAGTCCCATCCCTAAGAAAATGAGTACTGCTAGTTTGTAATTGAATTATTTTCCTATTAGGCAAATACTGACTTTTCTTATATTTACATTTCATTTTTGTGGCCCCTATTTGAGGCTAGTTTGGCATAAAATATTGAGAGTTGGTACATGATTTTCAGAAAAAGAGGTTAGAGGTTCCAATAATTGCTCCACTCGTGTTTCATGCTTGTAAATTGTAAAGGGGTCGAATTTTTCTGATATGAAAAAATAAATAGATAATTGAAAGAAACATTAATATGTCTAATTATCAAGTTGTAAAGAGAGAGAGTCTCCAAAGTTGAAGGTTTGCTTGCACGCAGGCACATATTATAATTGTGTTATCGATTCCACTAGTCCAATATTCAGTGGGAAGCGCAACATGAATTTGACATGTAAATAATCGAATATATCTCAAAGTTGTACACTGCGTTGCGTAAAGGCTACTTTCACAATTCGAACATTAGAATTCAGTGCTATGCTTTGCCCCTCACTTTCACACACAGTGCAACTGAAATATTCCTTTCTGCCCATACAACTCTCCTTAATAATGGTTGAAATAGCATCTCTAATAACCTTGTGAAAGCTTAGTTTAGGGCAAGCGCCCTTCACACTCAAGCAACAAACTTCAAACAACGAGTATCGTTGTGGATATTCTGGCACCTGATCGTGCAGAACCGCATCCCACACTGGAGACACGTATAGTTTGCAGAAAACCCACACACTGTGCAGAAATGGCGACGCGCGGTGGAGCTTGGAGGTCCCACAGCTGCTCTCAGATACGAGGGTACATGGGGAGGCAACGATTCCAAGTTGGCCTAATTCCCAACAGCCATTTAAACTAGGTTATGATGATTGATATGATGTTGCAGCAACTGATAATCTGAGTAGAAGCAGAAAGCAAACAACATCCAAGTGCCATTGGGCCTTACCTCTTGCAAGAGCTCAAGGAATGTTCTTGGTGCCTTCTTAGCATTTTCGAGTGCTTTAGCTTGACGTGTTTTCCGCTTTGTGCTTCTGGATTGCTTCTTCTGATATGCTGCATTATGGCATATTTCACGTTACAAATAATTGGTTCGAATTGTCAGATGAAACGACTGAACACCACAGTTGTTTATTACAGAACAATACACTTATAGCTTACTCTAGCAAGGTCCTGGGCTGAAACTACTATGATACTATCAGACAATTATGACTCTTCTTGCAAGGTAGGGGTCCAGCATTGGAAGGAAATGCGATAGAAAAAATAGCATTGTAGTCAAATGGCCTATTGTAAAATAACTGGAATCAGGACAGGACCCCATTGTTAATCAGAAAAATCTTTTCATGTAAACAACTCTGGTTACGGAAACAATTTACGCATAATCAGACAAAGAAGTATATTCTTAGCTAACTCTCGGGTATAATATGACACATCTATATTCGTCGTCAATTAGGCACTCTGTGCAGCAAGATAAGTTGCTCTTCAGGTTACAGATTCTTATCCAGCATGCAAAATTGGAGACTTCTCAATCCCAAGCAGGAGTTATTATATATACATATATGAGCACAAATGACTCATCAGGGAGAGAAGCACCTGGGCATATCACTCCATGGCCACTATACAACTCAGCGCTTGCACTACTACTTTAGGTGAATAACTGGATGACTAGATAGATGCATGTGAACTTTCTTATAATACTCGCTAGGTCACTTTTCATGGCCACATGTTTTTACGCATAACAGATATAGCTACTTAATCTTTACAAACTAAAATGAGCCCATGCAATGGAGGAGAGCATAAATAGTGACTGTAAATTGACCCAAAGAAAACAATACATCGACACTTAAAAGTTTGCATTTATTAGAAATGACAATTGGCACGAAGTTAGTACAAACATCTATATACGCTAAAATGCTAAAACAAAGAGATAGTTCCATGGCAATGGTTTTAATATGAATAAAAAAATAACTATTCTGGATTATTATACATAAATGAGAAACCATACACCAAACCTATAGTCACAAATATTTTGGAAAGGCCAGGCTACCAATGTGAACCAGAAAGTCAGATAAGTAGCAGCTATTATGCTGAAAGATGAAGAAGAAGAACGATCAACGCCATTATCTGGCATAGGAAGATTCTTGGTACAGTAGGTCGGGAGAAAATGGCTTTCACTTAGGTGTTTGTTTCATGAACGCTTGTGTTAGAATTGTATACTAAAATAACTATAAAACATTTTACCTTGATCATCATCATCAAAGGAGGCTTCGTCATCATCATCAACTTGCACCGTCTCGAATCCAGCATTATCATTTTCCAGAGCTTCAAGACGTGCAAGCATTGCCTGCAACATTATTCTTCAGAACTAGATTCTTAAAAACAAGGCCAAGCTCCAAACAGAATATAAACAAATGCGACATGATATATAGGCAATGAAGAAGTAACAAACAGGAAACTATAGCGACACAGACCTGAGTCCGATTGTCACTGCTGGCAAGGGCTGCAGCCATTTTTGGAGCAACCTTACGAGTTCTCATCGACATCCGCCTCAGCGAACTGGACATGTCTTCTTCCATGGCTGCAGATATGTATACCAAACTTTTAATTTCTCCATGTAATTGAGCGAAAATTTCATATATATCACTTACAATAAGAGCTCCAAACCCAAATATAACGTATGAATTTAAGTTACTATTCTTTCCACTCTTAGGGGCATTTAGTCGAGCAGGTGGCGTGCAAATCTAAACAGTACAAACTTATATGCAACCAAACAAGATCAGAGTGATACAGAAACAACTTTTTAACTCTGGAAACTGATATTCATGTTCACCTTGCTCGGAAGGAATATCGATTCAATTGTCCTCTTCAGCCGTTAGCAAATTGTTTCTAGCAATCCGAATAGTATTCAATATGTTATTTTTGTTTCTAGAAGTTCACTTTCACGAAGAACTTGTCTCTGTAACTTCAGCTTTACGTCTTAACAACAAGGAATTAAATAATATCTCGACGGAATCAGAAAAAACAAAGCTGGATATCGTACATTTTTCGAGCAATTAGGCAGAGCTTACTTAGTGATTTGGAGCGAGGCGGGCAAACGAAGATGGAGTAGTCGATGATCGCGGTCGAGGCAGAAGAGGAGCGCAGGGCTACGCTTTGTTTCACTACTAGGGAGATGCAACCAACTAATATACAACACTTTTTGTTATAGAGCTGTTAGCTGAAAACTACTAAACTTTGGTCTAATATTAATTTTAATTTTATTTTCAAATACATTGAATAAAATTCAGTTTGGATTTTATTGAGTAGCTTACGATATATTATTAAAATATAGAATTTGATATTTGAAAAATAAGATAATCAATGAATTTTAAAATTAATTAATTCATTAAGATAAATAGTAAATCAATTTAAATTATTTTTATAAAATTATTATATTATTCAAAATAAACAGTCTTTTGTAGTTTTCAAATCGAAATTGAAATGGCAGCAAATTAAAAGTGACATAGCAAATTTGATCAAGTCGAAATTCAAACGGCAAATAGGTGGCAAAATTAAAATTAGCATACCAAATTCGATAAGCAAAACAACGTTGTTTTGATTAAAATAAAATCGATTTAAATACATGAAGATTGTGGGATCCTATTTCCCACCATGACCTTTAATTCATGTTTAAAATACATGAACATAACTTTTATTTGAATTTGCTCACAATTCTTTAATAAAAACGGAATGGCAAATCCGACATTTATAATAATGTTTAAAATACATCAACATAACTTTTATTTGAATTTGCTCACGGTTCTTTAATAAAAACGGATGTGGCAAATCCGACATTTAAAATGACATTATTTTGATTAATAAAATAAAAAAGGGCAAAATATATTTAGAGATCTCTATACAAATTCTTATATGGTTATTAGTCGCTAATATCACGAATTATGGTCGAATTCTGGATTTTTCCACGAACTTAAAACTTGGTCGTAAAAATTATGAACTTTGGCGTTGTTTGGAATTTCTCACATTTAACAATTCCGCCGAAATCGATTCTGACGTGATTTGTCGGATTATCTACATGTTCTAATTACTTCTTACGTTGATATTATGTAGCATGATATGGATAAAAAAAATTAATAGACAAAACAAAAATTAAAAGGCAAAAATAAAAAATAAAAACAAAAAGAAAAATACGTGTCTCTTTCTTTACCTCTCTATATCTCTTCGTCTCCTATAACCCACCCCATCGAATGTTGACTGCCACATCGGCGTATCTCCTATTGATTGCAGGCAAAAGTCTGCCAGCAACATCGCCTATGACGTTGTTGCACTCGAGGCAAATGCAACGGCGGATGGTCGGATTCGGGGCGGGTTGAAACATACGGGATTGTGGTTTCTGCTGGCTTTGTCGTTGGATCTTGCGGTTGGCGGCTGCTGGTGGCTAGCGGTCGGCGATGGAGATAGAGTTGCGGAGATAAGAGAATGAAAATATAAATATTTAATAAATGAAAATAAAAAATTATTAATTTTGAATCGATGAGGTGGACGTTTTGATCCAGCAGGCATTCCGACTTGTCAAAACGACGTTTTTTTGGTTCAGTAGATATTTCGACAAGCCAATTAGGAATCGATTTCACTGGAATTGTCAATTGTGGAAAATCCCAAACACGACCAAAATTCGTGATTTTTGCGATCAATTTTAAAGTTCATGTGAAAATCCAGAGTTCATCCATAGTTCGTGATATTAGCGACCAATAACCCATTCTTATATAATCTTTTGATTTTAATATATTTTTGTACTTATTTATATATCATACTAAAATAGAGTTGTCTGTATGAAAAATTTCCTCCAAATAACACGATTCCCCCTTCCCCCAAACCAACTATTTCCATGGGAAGAAAAAATATTTATTATTCTACAAATTATCATTCTTGTGAGGATGGACATTCGGATTTAGAATAGATAATCCATAGCTATTTCTGTATTTGGTTTGCATATCATAGTTTAACTATCTTATCCAGTTTTATCACGGCCAGCAACCACCCCTAATACTTATTAGATTAAGATAAAAAAAAAAATTGACAGTATGAGTGTTATTATATTATAATATATAATATAGAACACATTGGATAATTTTGGATATTTAAGATAATATTCACAAATATATATTTAACTTCGAACCGAAGTAGACTGATAATTTATTTTATAAAATATGTAAATGTAGTACACTCATCTTTTATATTATAATATTATTGAGCTATGACTTATGGGTGAGATATCCAAAGAGGAACATTTGTCTTATAATGGTTTATTTTTTTTATAAAAAATCAATAATAATTCCTAATTTATCCCCTTTATCCTATAATGGGTTCATCATATTGACTTTACTCTTTTATAACAATTATATCTTTCTATTTTAATATTGCTATATAAAAAAATAAATTAAAATAAATTACAATATACAAAAATAAATTACAATATACAAACAGAATGTATGCAACTTATTTAAAATAAAAAAAAAAAACCCGTCATTTTCAATATTGGAATTCCATAGTCTCATGTGGACGACCAAATCAAAACTCAAAAAAAAATTAAAAAATTAAAAAATCCAATACAATAGACAACTAGTTGAATAAAAGGATCATTACATAACCATGACAAAGAGAGGGATCAATTGTCCAAAAAAATATTAATATTAATTAATAAGCCTCTAGAAATATCGAGTAAACAAAACTATCATGAAATAGACTAACCATTACGGTCTTTTTTCTCCTTTGGAAAAGTAGTCTTAAGTTAAGAAATTAACAAAAAAAAAAAAAAAAACTGTGTTCCATATTTGACCAAGCAACACGCTTCAATCCCTCCCCTTCCCTACCCGCCATTTCCAAGATTTCAATTTATTCCCCTCACAACTTTCCAAATCTCCCAAATTCGCAGAAGGAATCCGCCATGGATAGAGAGCAGGAAGAAATCCAATTTCTAGGGTTCTTCGGCATACTACAGGAATCGTGCAACATAGTGTCATCATGGAAGAAGATATTCGCCCAAATCACGGTAGCACTAATAATCCCCCTCTCCTTCATCTACCTCGCCCACATCGAGATTTCGGAGCTCCTCTTCACCAAAATCATGCACAACGAATTCATCCTCGACCAGACCCCGGAGGGCACCGGCGCCTACGACCGCCTCAACGCCGTCCTCTCCTCAGAGCTCACCACCTTCTTCCTCTTCAAAATCGGCTACTTCATCTTCTTCATCGTCCTCGCCCTCCTCTCCACCTCCGCCGTCGTGTACACGGTGGCCTGCATCTACACCGCCCGCGACCTCTCCCTCCGCACCGTGATGAGCGTCGTCCCCCGCGTGTGGAAGCGCCTCATGGTGACCTTCATCTGGAACTTCGTCATCGTCTTCGGCTACAACGTGATCTCCCTCGTGGTCCTCGTCATCGGCGCCATCCTATTCGGCCAGATCTCGATCCTCGGACCTCTGTTTTTGATCGCGTTCGCGGCGGCGTATCTGATCGGATTCCTGTACATCACGATCATCTGGCACGTGGCAACGGTGGTGTCGGTGCTGGAGGAGAGCTACGGGCTGAACGCGATGACGAAGAGCCAGGATCTGATAAAGGGGAAGATGGGGGTGGCGTTCGCGGTGTTCATGGTGATCGGTGTGTGCTTCTTCGGGATACAGCTGATGTTTGAGGTGCTGGTGGTTCAGGGAGAGGGCGGGATCGGGGACCGGGTCGGGTACGGGATCGTGAGCCTCGTGTTGTTGTCGGTGTTGATGCTGTTTGGGCTGCTCGCGCAGACGATCATCTACTTTGTGTGCAAATCGTATCACCATCAGAACATCGACAAGTCGTTGCTGGCGGATCATCTCGGGGGTTATCTTGGGGAGTATGTGCCTCTCAAGGCCAGGGATGTGCAGCTTCACCATTTTGAACTTTGATTCACAATCTACATAATATATTTAGTCTTGTGTTTATTCTTGTACAATTAAAATATAATAGAATTTTGTATCTATACATTACTCAAATATGCAATTAATTTTCCTTTGAAAGAATACATACATTTAATTTTATCTCTTAGAAGGGAGCAGAATCTAATCGGTTTTGGGATTTCAACTGTCATGATATCATATTGTTATTCAATATTAGTCGAGCCATTAGACCTTCCGTCTGTTGCAGCTCAATCGACAATTCCGGTGGAGTATAAACTTTCTTGCTCATATCATAGTTCAACCGAAACCGCTGAAAATTGCTTTGCATACTTTGAAGAATGATATCAAAGTGGGAGGTCGCGTTAATCGTCCCCTCTAATATCTCTATCTCATTGAGATAGCTCATCATCTTGAGGACATGGTCCCGCACATATGTTTCTTCTGCTATGATCACATTCATGATATTACGTATTCTCAACAACTTGGCATCGTAATTTTGTGTCCTAAATAGGTTACTTCGGTTCAACATATTCTCAATAGCAGTTCTCAAGGCTTGATACAAAATAAAATAACAAAACTCAACTCACACTAGGTAGGGGGTGAGATATAGAATTAATGTTGGGCTGCACGCCCTGATCCAATTTAGGAATATGGCTTATTTTTTGTGTTTAAGATCTCGAATATCCATTAATTAATTTAAATTTGTTAACAACTATAATTAATTAATATATTTTTCAAGAGTGAAACAACTCAAATATTTATTATTATATTGGAAACAAATTATCCCAGCCAGTTTTGTAATCATTTCCGAGCTCCTAAAGGGAATATCATGAACTCTGACTCACCCTAAACACAATTTCATGCAATAACACTCTAGTACTTTTAGCAAACTAATCACCACTATCCAATGTATCAATGTATTGAGTTAGAAAAAACCTGCACTTATAAATACATCAAAGTCGTGTATAGTCAGTCACATATACTCAATGTTGTCCACACAGATTGATAAATAACAATGTCTAAGACCTCATTCTTCACTATCATAAGAGAAGAATTTATCTCACTATGAATTTCATTTCAATGCAATAACTACATTACTGTCATTTGTTAGCTAAGATAAGCATAATATGGGACTAATGCTGCAATATTTCATTATAGATTGTCTAGTTCTGTCTAAATTGTAAACTTACTTATGCGATTTTAGATCCACCGCACTGTCTACAATGTAGAATATGGATTTCTTTACTCAAAATATGAAAGACAAACTAGTAATAAAATACCTTCATTCTCATACATAAAGAAAATAAAGCTTTACAATATATAGCAGCTCTAGAGCATGCTTTCAATATATAAACTCTAACAACAGCACCGCGCGCGCTGGGTCGCCCGTCGTTGCTACCTGCTATGGATATCACCCGTGAGTGATCGGACGCCTAGGGCCACCCGACGCTAGCACCCCACCTCCCCAATCTTGCTGCACATGCCACTGCTCACGTGCCCTGCGCAGGACGCCATGGGCTGCCGAGGTGGCATGGCGCTTCGCGCCCCACCCCAGCCTCAGCCCGTCACCGGTGCCGGTCGAAAAAATTGTCCGGCAGTTCCACTCAATCAAAGGAAAATTCGACTTTATAAAGTATTATCACGTGAGAGGTGGTAAATATTTTTAGAGTATTAAAATATTATTACGTGAAAGATGGGTGTAGTTCCACCTTTTTCTCCAAATCAATTAGATGTTGTTCTCTTAAGTATTATTTCCCTATTTAAATTAGGATACTAAAGTAGGATATTAACCAATAATTTTATAATAAATATGTTAAAGTAGACAAATAATGAGACATATAATTAAAATAGAGTATCCCCTTCTCATAAATAAGTGGGTAGAAGTGTAGAATGCGTTGTGTATTGTGTTGGAGAAAAGAAGACTCATGAGACTTCTTAGATGGTTCCGTTTGCCAGAGTCTTCACGCGTACCCGTCAGTGACTCAGTGGGGTCATTACAAAATAAAATCGGATTTTGAGTGGACACATGCAGGTGTTTTAATTTTACTTTATATTTTAATTTGATATATTTAATTATAAAAAATAATATATCCAAATAGCAATTTTCATGTTGCAAAGATAAAAATAGCCACTTGTTGGCTTAAATTTTTTTTTTTTGTTCTTTTTATGGGTTAATTCAAGACTTGATTCACGGATTCAGAAATTGATGGTTGTAAATTAGCGTCAGTTTTAGGAAAATTCACGATCAAGAATAAGTTTGTTAGTGAATTGCCCTTTAAACAGAGTAATTCACAATAAAAAATTGTGAGTTCGCAACAAAGAATAAGTTTGGTCGTGAATTGCTCTATTTAAGGGCTAATTCGCAGCCAATGATATGTTTGGTCGTTAATTTCCCTTTAAATAGAATAATTCTTAATCAAATCTGATTATGGATTAAAAGATAAAATAATAAGTATGATTATTTTTTTATCTTTTTATATTAATAACTAATTTTCATCTTTAAATATCTTAAAGTAGTTATTTCATTAATTCCCTCTTATAAAAATACATTACATATTAACCTAATATGATAAAGTAAATTGTGATTTAGTAGGAAGATTTTTTATGAATCTATCTTGCATAACGTCATGAGTAGTTTTATTCTTCTCTTCCCTTCTGGTCAACGAATACAAACATCATCATCACCATCACCATCATCATCATCATCATCATCAATTGATATATTGTTAGTCAATACATAACAATGAAATAATTAAGTAGCTACATATGCATTTTCAGATATAGAAAAGTGCATAAATCTGATTAATCTGTGTGACGAAGATTTATTAGTCATTAAACACATTGATTACACTAATGTCAGGTAGTTCGTAGCGCCGCTTTGCTATATAGCCTTTACCTGCTTAATCGCTATAAATTTTGTGCTGCGCTTTACTCACCGACCTATAAATTAAAACCTAATTTGTATGCATGGTTAGATTTGTTAATAAACCTAATCATATATTATATACTACTTCATTTAATTAATAGTACAGATTCTATATTTTTTCCAACCGAAATTTAATGTATTAAATGGTACTTATTTTATTTTGTTAATTATTCACAATGGTGATGACTTCTTTTTAATTACAAATAAACTTCGGCAGGCGTTTCCAATATTTAATTAAGTTTTAATAAGAATTATTAATATATTTCGAGGTGATTGATATAAAGTAATTAAATTAGGTAATATATGAATGAAATGAATTTAGAAATGGAATAATGATATGAACCGAATGACATTTTCTATGCTTGGTATGTCCATGGAATTAAGAATGAAATGAAGACCAGCATGTAATAATACTTTATATTTTTTCTTATAAATTGAATAAATAATTCTATGGCCATTTTTGTAATTAAATAATATACAATGACTAACATTATTATATGCAATGGCGGATTTAGAAAACGTTCATCGTGGGGTCGACGTGCAGTTTCTTCACGTCTTTTCATTTTTAGTTTTACCTTCCACAATAATACTCGCATATCTTTGCTTGTTCTACCACAAAATTTCCCTCGTAATATATATAATTTTGTGGCAGTGCTGCCACATGTGGGGTTGACAGCAATTCGAAAAACCAAATTTAATGGAATTTGTCGATACTCGTAAGCCGACGGTGGGGTCGGTCGACCCCGCCCGACCCCACCTACATCCGTCGTTGCGCCAATGGATCGAAGTAAAATATACAGGAATCCTAGCTACATATAATTATTATGACGAGACGATATATTCATCAAATTTACATGGGACCTAAAATAAAATGTAGTAGATATTTCCATAAATCAATAACTAAAGGTAAAAAGTATTGTAGAGAAAAGCAATAGAAATTCTTTTCAATATACGTTTCGCCATCATTAATTTTCGTTTTCTGATTTTCCGAAATGTTGCCTCATAAATTGAATTCCCCATCCTATCTCTTACGTCGATTTGTAGTTTTGTACTCAACTGCTTATTTCCACATCACTTTGAGATGAGTAACACCTTTTTAATCTTTTTATTTCTATGTGACAAGGTAAAAAAAAAAAACTATTATTTGAAAATGCAATTTAAGCAAAACTCGACTTTTAATATAATCTGCAAATCACATAAAATACTAGCTAAAAGTCGCATAATAGGCTATTGTATTTGCGACTATCACCCCAAAACTTTAGCTTATAGCTAGGATCAATAATGGATTTAACATTTGCGTATAAGATCATTTCCCAATCTTTTTTTCATAAGAATATTACTCGTGTAATTGATTTGTCCCATTACACCAGTTAATTAGATTTGATTTGTACTAGGATACACAACATTGCATATATACAGATAAGAGAGTAAAGAGATAGAGACCACAGTTGTCATTTTGTACATATCTTAGAAGTTGAATTGACCTAAAAAGAAAAAATAGCATAATGATGACGAATCATATTGACTTTGGACCAAACAATTATGTATATTTAATTGGCAGATGAGTGTAATGATTTATTCTCTCAACATTAATAATACTTTTAAATTGCCAATTAGACCTAACTTAAGTGATAAAATTGAGGCATCCAAAAACTCTTTGTAGTGAGAAGTTTTGGGTTCAAATCTCTCTTGCGTGCAGTGTATTTTCCCATATTATTGGTGGTGTGCGTAATGGTCTCGCCCTCTTGCGATATAATGTTTAATTATTATGATCTATATTATTTGTAATTTTTTTTAAAAATATACTTTTAAATCGAGCCCTGAAATGAAGAGATGTAGCTAGGCAAATATTGACATATCCTTGTTCGTTATTACTTTTCTATTTATACTTTGTCACGTTAAAATTATGGCAAAAACTCCAAAATTAGCATTACCAAGAAATAATGCCAGGTTCTAATATTTTGAAAAAAGCTTTTGCCGCAATTATTTTATTTTATATATTCAAATCCCACTCCTTTTTTTTAAGAAAAAAGTATTGTTCCAGTCCTAAATTTCAACTTATTTTAAGTTGATCTTTTACTTTTATCACTCCATTACTATTGTAACATAATTATCTATATATATGCACTAATTGATAAGAGAAGGTGATAATTTTTTTTGTTTTTTTTGTTTTTTTTGTAGACATACGTGATTTATATTTTTGTTATCGGCCAAACTCCTGCCAGATGTGCAAGAAAAACAAAAATTAGTAGATAAAATATAACAATATTCGCAAATGAAATTAATAGACAAGATGAACTATTGATCGGGATTTTTCATCTTAATTAAGAAAAAAAATCCAAGCTTTACATGGACTCTCTCTCTTAGCTATAAGGGTATTTGTAGATATAAAGACTGAATCTTTCACGCCCCACAACATCAATCTTACTGCCATGCAACCAATGAACGACGACGTTTCTTGAAGAATATAAGAAGAAAATTCCCAAGTACATTAGTGAAACAATATGCAACCAACCAATCGTTCCCTCACTAATCTTTCTCAATTCCGCATGCAAACAGTAGCGGACGCAGAAAATAATGTTGGTAGGGGCTACACTAATTTTACACTTTTCTTGCTAAGAAATATATATATATATTAAAAAATAATATATCAAATTATTAGTTGAATGCATTTTTTACTTTTGCAGTCTTCTTCTAACTATTTCTTTTTCTTCTTCTTAAAACTATTTATGTAGCCATTGTTTTTCGACAGTCATTCTTTTTCCTTTTTTTTCTGCAATTTCAGCCCCTCCCCACCCTCCAACTTACAGCATTTCGATCTTCAAAGGCACCGACTTGATATGAGCTAAAGACAAATTTTGATAATTTCCAAACATTTTATAGTAAAAAAAAAAAAAAAGTTTTGGTTAGGGATTAAACCCTTACCCTTCCCTTAATGTGTAATGTGTCCGCTCTTGCATGCGAATAAGACATTGGACCATCATTTAGTGGATGAGATAAATGAATATATATACATATATA
>JAYDZE010549742.1:0-13651 GCA_034509125.1 Monilaria moniliformis | reverse complement strand
GTACCCATTTCAGCTTCCTCTTTCCTCTTAATCAAAGACGCATTAATTTCATCCATTAACCCCTGGAATCAGACATGCAAGGTCCCTCAGGTAGGAGATCAAATATACTATCCATTAGCACATCAAGAAAGAAATCCTCAGCAAGAATTGCAAATTGTATGATTCCTGAAATTCTCTTACTTAGCTAGGACAAAGAAGATATAAGTAACATGTGCAAAATGTCATGACTTCACTGATTAATGATAAATCCCAAGTTTGTGAGTGATGACCTATCATTTTCATACATCCAAGGTAGTCTATTTAGATGCTTGTACCAATAGAATGTAACCAGCTCAAATCAGATTATCAGGAATAAAGTTCTTGCAGACGATCATGGTGCTCACAGAAACAAAGGATCAACCTGTCGTACATGAGCTGGAGCTTCATTCTTTTACAGAATCTCAGTGGACCAAGTGCATTACTATACTAAATCTCCATTACTCCATAAATAGTTTAATCTCATCATGAATTTCTTTAAATTTGAGAAATTAAGTTATTGGAATCACAAAATCTAGGGCATAATCCTTCAAATGCAACCCCATTTTTGACACGGACAAGAATAACGGTCAGAAAAATATAGTATTTTACATGTGCATAAACAATAATAGAAAGGGTTGAGAAAAATGTATCACTTTCCTGATGCAATGTTGAACAAGCTTCTAAGCAAGGACATCAAATAATAATTTTTACAGAGATTAAATGATCAATGAGTAATCGATGACTCACAAGAAGCTGGAAATATTCAGCCTCTCGCAGGAGCTCTGAATATTCAGCCTCTGTCATGGAAGGAACCACACCATCTCTCAGCCAATTCAAAATATGTCGAAAATGTTTTCCATCCCTATCAACAAAAACATAACCCTGTAATGATATTAATACCAATTAAAAATCTTTTAGACGACGACAGAGAGTTGGTGTTAAAAAGGACATTTCATTTATTTAAAAAAAAACAGATAACTACAAAATTGCGGAGAGTTGTTTGGGTCCCAAAAATATGTCCATCCGAAAACATTATTTTTCATGTATCACGACGACATGGATATTTGATAAATTTGCACTTGTGCATAAATACATGGATATTTTAGTATAAGATATTTCAGTAATAGAGTCTAGCATTTTCTTTCTTTGACAGCCACAAAATTGCTTCCCTTTTGGAATGATAAAAGAATGATCCAAGCTGTGGCTATATAGGTGACCCGGATTTTTTTATGTCTTCAATTTATTAGTGCATGTACCTTATCAGAATCTTGACAGACTGTGTGGCGACCACTGAACATCGCAGCAAGCATCGAATCAGACTCTCGATGTGTCAATGTATCAATTGTCGTGCAAAACTTTTTGCCACCTAGATAAAAATAACAGCCATTTTCTCAGGGAACATTTCACCGCAGTAACACTGATGTAACATAATGGAACTCAAAACCCACACCCTCATGGTAGGTTTAACCAACATATACCCAATACAAGTCCCACGACCACGCCAACGAAGACAGAAAATAAATAAAGAATTCAAAGAATGGAAATTTTGGAGAGAAAAAAAAAGTTTACATGAATTTCTGTTTGAAACAACAACCTCATACTTTACAAAGATAAATCCAATTGTTAAGACCTTAAGAGGGTCTAGGTGATAGCCGTGATTTAAGTGTTTAAACATGATCCTACAAGCTCAAAGTTGTTCAATCATCGATGTATGGGGTGGATTAGCCTATACTCCAAGCTACCACCCAAAATAAACACCTCCTTATCGAAGAAAACCTTCAATCCATAATCTTTAGAAATATTGATCTAGGGTTCATTCTTCATCCAAATTGAGGTTTTTCATTCTACACGGAGAAAAACACACCATCACACACGGATATAGAGACTGATGTTATTATCTTCGAGAAATGTTAACAAATTTCAGATATGTTATGCATTACCGTAATCTATGTTACTGGGGACTAAGATCGTAATGAACTGATAAAAACAATTTAACTGTTACAATGATCAATAGGTGCTGATGTTTCACTAAAGTCCTCTGAGTTCATCTCAGTACTGGAGGAGACAAAATTGAAGAATTAAGCGCCGATACAGGCACATGTGCATACATATACGCAAGTCTGTTCATATATATTTTCTGCAATTTTCTGGACTGATACTGCCCGACACATAAGACAAATTATAAAAACTGCATAATTAAAGGTCTGTAGAGGCACGTATGCGAATATATAGAGAAGTATATGAATATATATGTGCCGACATGTTGACCTGCGGGATCACACACACAAACACACACACACACACATAGAGAGAGAGAGAGAGAGAGACCGATATTGAGGCGGACTATGGAAGCAGCAGCATCTGAGTTGAAGGTCATTGCGAGCTAGTGTTGAGGGGGAGAGGAGTTTAGAGTAGTGATCACTGACCAGATAGACTGGAGAAATCTTAAGACGGTGGGTTTCTAGGCAAAACGACGACGTTTACCAGCTCTGTAACACAGGTGATGAGTTGGCGATATGAGATGAGTGTTCTACTTTTGTGTTGGCCTAAACTGATTATTTTATAATTTCTATTATAATATAATATACCATAATAAATATTTATTTAAAAAGAATGATATATAATCACAAAATTCAACTAATATATATGAAACTAAAAATAATTGTATAAAGAAAAACTGGTACATAAATATCTGCCGAGTGAGGGACTGATGACGCTGTGCTGTGCTGGCAGGCGAATAACTTGCTCGGGGGTCTTGCAAAATGGTCCCTACATATTTCCAATACTTTACGCGGCCCCCACACCTTTGAATATTTTCAATTTAATAATACTTTTTGGCTTTTGGGTTGAGAATTTAATAAGTTGTCGGAATTGGTCATCTTTTACCTTTTACTAATTTATACAATTCGATCGAGAGTCAAAATTCATGGATATCTTTATCATTTAGGACGGAATGATTTTATTAAGTTTGTGGATATAAAAACTTTTTTATTATCCAAACTGGTAAAAAACTAAAAGTAAAGTTCGCCCAATTATTATTTCTACAACAAAGTCATCAAACTTACTTGTTAGCTTCTGGGATGGCTTATCTAGTCTAATGAACGATCTCCTGACGACAAAAATTTGATTTGTCAAAATTTATGTGCCTTGTCCTGGATTTGTCCTGTCATATTTTAATATTTTTTGGGGTTTATTAAAACATCATAATTTGCATTGTTGTAATAAACTACAAGATGACAGCGCAGTTAACCTAGTATAGACAAGAAGAGTGCGTTGCATGGCGGCCCGTGTTACGCCTCTAACAAACACGTAGACAGCAGTTAGCATGATATAGCGGATCGTGCCCTTAATTCTCCCCCGCCTCCTTCGATTCACATATACTACCATTTTATGATTAATAAATATTCTGCAATTTCACATTCATCCATAAGGAGAAGAAGAAGCATCTTTCAACCATTGCTAACCACGTTATTGGAACATGCGCCCAGTAACGCTTCCTCTCTCTCTCTCTCTCCTTCAACCGTCTTCTCGGAAATACACAATTAGTCACACTTTATCGTTGATGCCATTCATACGCACATCAACATGCTCCAGCATTTCATGTTTCAGAGTATTATGATCATATCATATATTTTTTCTGTTCTCATGATTCCTGCATCACTTAATATTTATTTAGCTGAATTAGGTGTTAATTTGCAGATAACTAGTGAATGATTAGAATGTACATCAATTTGAAATGAGGTGATCAAGTTTGTTGAAATAGGGCACATTTGAAAAATTGGAAGTGATCAGTAAGATCAGAAATCGAAATGAAGGCCTTAATTTCCACAACTTGTGTAGAGTTAACTTATAATTCAACTATAACCTCTAATTTAAAAATTACCAACTTGTTAATATTGAAATTCACCTCTCGATATCTGCTTAAGTGCAGTGTAAGTTTTAAGCCCTTAGGCCTTAGTCACTACTTACTAGCTCAGCCTTCACTTTCACAATCAAGACAAATATCAAGTCTCCCTAATAATCTAATATATGAAATTTCACTCTGATTTCAATTGCATGGACTTCTCTCAGCAAAAACAGATTTAAGTATAAACAACATACTTAATTCGAGTGATAGATTAGATTGACAGTTTATGTGATTCAAAATTGATCAATCCATGAAAGTATGTGGTGGATTTGCTCGAAATTATTTCTGTGTAGTAAACACCATCTGAATCAAATCCATGTGATTGCTCACAGAAAGCTCGACACCTCTGTCGGCTATCTGGTTCAAGAATTCGAGAGAGGATGGAAGCCTCAGATGGATAATTACTCAAAGAAACTAGTAGAATTCCGCTGTTCAAAAGCTCTTGTCCTCATGTGTGTCACTATAGATGAAACAATCAACGACGGCTCATTCAGCCGCTTCAAATTTGATATAATGCTTGCTTGGGAGATGCCAAGCTCCGCAGATGAAGAATCTTACTCTGTGGGGAATTAACTCTTCACTTTTTGTTACATGCCTCATGTTTATGTGTACAAGTTAGTTATACGACTCATGCTACAGAATCAATCTTTTTGTAGGAGTCTATGGCGAAAGAGAAAGAGGAGAGAAGTTACCAACAAAATACAAGACGATGTTTCTATTTTCTATACAGATCTCATGCCACTCCTAGTAAGCTGCTCCAGTTTCTATGGATCATTGCTTTGAGAATTATGACAAGTCTCTCGATAAGTGAAGTGATTATTTTGGTATAGGTTGATCGAGAGCCAAGTGCTGGAGAGGATGCATTTGTATGGCTGGGAACACTTGTGCCTTTGGTTGTAGACATAGTCAATGGCACTGCTCCTACAGCAAATCGGCTTCATTTTCCAGCATTCGACAAATTCTTGAAAGAGATTCAGGGGTATATCAAATGGTTTACTCTGGTCATTTGCCAAGAAAAGAGGTTTAGTATTAGATTGTGAACATGGACTTAAGAGAAATGGCTCTCTGAGAATTTTTATTAGAAATGCTAGAGTTTTTTCTTATAATACGACTATAGGTTGCTCTTTATGAGCACTAATATATTTGAAAATTACTAAAAACACTTCTCTTCTGTCATTAATGACGCATAACTAGCTGTGCTTGAAGCTTCAAGTCCTCTGATAGGAAAATTATTAGATATTGTATATATAATATATGACTCTGCATGTAACATTCTTGAGCTTGTTAGATGTATAAAGCATTTACAGAAGCAAGACACTCCAACGGGCGTGGAGCTAGCAGACTATGAATTTATATTGCACGTCGTATGAAGATGCAGTGAAACTCGACCTTTCGAAGGACGTTCAGCAGAGTGTAAAACCAACAGCAACCAGTCCTTGGGGTGCTCCCCTTTTCGAAAAAGCTATAATTTATGAATCTTCTGAATTGTGAGTATATGCTGTTGGTATTATTCAGTAAGTTACAATTATTATGTCTCATCACAGCATTTCTCTCACTATGGCGACTTTTACTTCTTTGTGAAACCTCTAGGGAAGAGGGCGTCGTCTTAGAGTTTTCTGAGATGACGAGCTCAACAAGACGCAACCATTGGCTTGCTCTCGTGGAGGAGGTCATGCTGCTGCACCAGTTTCTGCTGAAGTTCAAGGTGAATTCGGAACAAGAAGTGTGGGAACTGCACGCAAGGACCATATTAGGGATCATTCGACTTCATGCAGCACGAGAAATGCTCAGAATTTCACCTCCGGAGCCAAAGAGCTTCTTAATATTTTCCTTGCTGATTAGCTTCCAAAGGGGGATTTCATACTGCAGGAGCTCTCCGAGAGTCTGAAATCGATCACAGGTGAAACCCGTGCAGCGCCAGTTCAATTCTCAGACGTCGCTCAACCCTGCATTCCTAGCCTAGAGCCGAAGCAGATCACTGGTGATAACGGAATGGTGCAACCTGAAAACCTGTCATTATTGGAGAACGCCATAAACCAATCGAGAGAGGAAGCCAAAGAAGTTGACGTGGCTAAAGCTTCGGCCGAGGTTCAAAAAGAGGAAGGAATCAGTGAAAGTGCCCAGGTTCTTATGGTGAGTATTACTAAGTTTTAAAAGATTATCATTTCCTTTCCAATATTCGTAATTAGGCAATGTGATGTGATGTTATGCATAATGCTAAACTTATTGTTGATTTATTTTGATATTTAGGGCTTGCTTAATCCATTTAGAAGTTTAGTCACCTGGGGCCAAGCGAATCTTACAATGGGAACGGCCTGTGACCACTGCCATTCTGGTTTTTTCTTCACTGATACTCATCTACAAGTAAGTAATCCATGGTTTCCTAAATCTTGGTTCATTAGTTATTGCGCATGTTAGCATGCTATAACAGTTAATAGAATTTTGTCATTTGTCCTTTATCGTAGAGAATGAGCCGGGCCTGCTATATCCGTGTTATTGTTGTGGGTGGTCGTGAAGATGCTACAGGTCAGGAGAAGAATCCCAGAAAAGCACAACAAAGTTGTCATCTGTGCTGGATGCGATCAGTCGACAATGGAGAGTATAGTAACTGCACAACAGGGACTAAGAACCCGGCACGAGACAATGAAGTAGATAAATATAACATTGCTCAAAATCTGGTTAATACTGACCTCAGAAGCTCCAAAGGTATATGTATACTCTGCAAGTTTTCTTCGTATGAGACATTATACTAGAGGTTTGTCGTTAGACTCTGTGGGGTGCATATGCAGCATACGAACACGGTGATGGTGGCTACGAGTTGCTGTGCAGTCATACTGGTCATGATCCCGTTCAAATATCTCCTAATGGCTGGTGTAGTGTATGCTGCAGCGATGACATCAAAGATTGGGAGGTCCATGCAGAATGAGCAAGGCAATCGGCGAATGAGGGAATGGTGGGACTCGATTCTAATCATCCCCGTTGAGACTGAAGAAACGATCTGATTGAGAGGTAACTAGTTTATATACATTTGCAATTTCACTTATAGATTTTACCTTCACTTCTCTTGTATCGGCAGGTTGTCTGAGCTGTTATGTTACTATAGTCCATAGAGCAGTTATGTTTTTTCAAGGCTTTGCTCTTTTGTATTGTATATAAGGAAAATTTTTAGATTGTTGGTGTTACATTGTTCTACACGGATCACGTATAATATGATCATTATATATGTATGTGAAAAAGAAAGGATACTAACTTATGCAATGCAATAAATTTTAAGATATGATGTTTGAATTGCTGGTGAAATTTTTTCGCCGACGCAAATAAAATCATTCGATCATCAATTGAAATGAAATGAAGCACCTCTCTCTCTCTCTCTCACACACACACACACACCCACCCACCCCCTACACACACCAGATAGATGGCTATCCACTAAAGGCTATTTTATATCTAAAAATAGCTATGATGATCACAGCGCATGTCTTATCATAGAACAGCAAAAACTACAATAAACTAGAAGAATATCCAGCAAGTTTTCTCATAATGCTTACGATTATGACTTCATACAAAAAAAATCGGATATCCCTATATATATTCTTTCTTTTCTTTTTCTCTCAACTACCCTTCTATAGGAGGTTAGGACGAAAGAGAGTAGAGTAACTTGAGCAATATTCGGAACTCAAAAGGAAAATCTGCAGATTCGAATGATACTCGAAATTCAGCGAAAAGTTGCACTGCGGTTGCCGGATGCTGGAAAAGCCTGACGCCGTCTGCCCTGTGGGTGTTCTGCCGGCTCGTCATCCTTGCCCACAGCAGTAGAACCTTTTCTCCTTTCTTTTCTCTTCGAACTGCCATCGCCTTCCACCGTCGGTTCTACCTTCCTCTGGCCTCCAAAAATGACCTGTTTTCGAGCTGCTTCATAGTCAAAGGGTTTAACCTCTATTGAGCCTTCTGATGGTCGAGATTTATCCACCACTTTGGAACTTATAGCTTGATCTAGTGATGGAAAGCATTTATGAAAGCTGGAGGACAGATCAGATAGTGATATGGGGGAGCTGGCTTCATGGTTTTCGACTTGTCTTGACAGGTCGTCTCTGGCAGCATCTATGTTGGCCTCTTCTGAATCCTCGATGTCTGAATCATCCAAAACAATAATATCTACTAAACTTGAATCAGTTGCAGGAGCTGGTGGGTCTTCTTCATGTACAACTTCTGGAATCTTTGCAGATTCCTCAACCTCCGAATGCAATCTTTCATCTCCGCCTGAAAATGTGTGGAAAGGGAGACTCACTGTTGATTTTATCTGCTCTAGTTTGGAATCTTCTTTCTCCTAAAAGTTCAAACACAATTTAATCTCAAGAAAAACAAGTGGATGGATGAAAGAAAAGAATATGGAACAAATATGCCTTCAATCATAGAGCAGTAGACACTATAATTTGTTCTGTGCAATGGTGAATAGACCTGTGCAACAGTGAGATGCATGCAAACGTATGTGATGGCATATTTTCCACAGGAAGTGATTGAACCAAGAAATGTCTTCACACACTTACTTGTTTATCAGGATTGAACTTCCTTTTTGCTGAATTTCCAAACAACGCCCCAAAGGCACGGGATGGCTTCTTTAGCGTCTCAACGGTTGCTTCAGCCTAAAAATAAGCACCAAATCCTTTTACCATAGAAATCATTTGAATATCTCAACAGTCTATGAAGGCATGTAAATCATATGCATTTAGCCAGACATGCAACATTAACAGAAGTCAAGTCAACAGACAGTTAAAGTATTACATAAGATATCTGTTGTTCCTAAAAACATCAGAAACTATTATTATATCAGGGACTTCTCTTGGAAGAAAACAGTGTATTGTCAAACGGTGCAGCATATTAAGATGTTATTTACAGGTCCGGATGATATTATAGCATATTTGAGGCTTAGATAAGGCTAAGTGAACATAAGTAATTAGTAACTTACTGAATGTGGTGGAATCGTGGTAGTATGTGCATATTTGGAGTCTCCACCAGCAGGAGATGTTGTACCTTGATGAGCAATACTGTCACTGACATTACCTTTTTCATTCACTTTATTCCTAGAACTCACTGAGTCATGAGACGCATCATTATGTTGTCTTGAAGCCAGTGAGCTCTCAACTACAGGATCGCAAGGTAAACTGCTATTCTGTACACATTCAATTTCCTCCGCAACTTTCAATATTCCAGGTGCTTCAGAAGGCAAAACTTCAGATTCTTCTGGGGCCAAAGTTCTCGCTTCATGAGACTGCATAACATGACCATTTCATCATTAAAGACATGTTACACATATTGAGGGAAGGATAGAACAGAGAAGAAAGTTCTGCTTAAATATTTTCAGGCATGCTCTATTGCTCCTTAAAATCTCAGGTGTATAGAGTACTAAATCTATTGCTCTATTTTAACATGATTCTTCGGGATTACACGTTTCAAGATTCTCCTAGGCAATGCAACAAGTAACGTTGGAAAAACATGGATCAATGAACCAAAAAGCTTAACCATGTACTATCTGGCCAGAGGCAAGCCCTAATCATCAAGTGGTTAGAAATAGGAAACAGAAAGAAACAGCAAACTTCAATCATTTAAGACTTACCAATTCCGTACGCCTTTCCTTAAGATATTTACAAGCCTCCTCGAATGAAGCAGCATTTTGGATAGAGTGACGTATGATACTAACAACTGAACCAAGATTCCGCTCAATATAGGGATGCTTGGCCTTCAAAGCCCGACGCAACTGGTTTGCCGTGAGAGGCATCTGTTTAGCTTTTCCATGACAAAAATTTGATGAGTAGCCAGAAATAGTACACATCAACATGTAATGGGAATGCATAGGAAAATCTAAGGAAAGCTAGAAGCCACTGAAATACATATAGCTAGATAATATACCAAGTTCAATAAGAGTCCTATTTGGCAAAACATAACCAGTGCTTTCATCTTCTGCTCGAGCAACAATATCCCTCCATTCACAGAGTCCCTACAGGCATTCCGGAGTTATATGAAAAAGCAAGGCAAGTAGTTTTAACAAAGATATCAAGGAAAAATTAAGGCTTAAATGCATGTGGATGATTACATGAACAAATGAAAATGAGATAGTATAATCGGTCAGCTGAAGCATACAAAAAAATAGAGATAAAAAGATAAACACATAAATACAAGGACTGAAAAAATGCTTACAGAAACAACAGCTAGCTGTTGAGCACTGAGATCAGCATCCTGCAACCTGCAATATTATTGTAGAAAGTAGTCAGACAAGCAGAATGGAAGAAGTAGAAATACACAGCCCTAATTTCCAAGAGATGGTTGACTATATGAATGACAAGTACTGAGGCTTGTCCGTCAGCATGAACTGACAAGAGGAAATTATACCCATAAATGTAAAGGTAAGAAGTATCTGTCAGAAGTTCTTTTTCATAAAGTTGGGTGCAAATTTCATAACTCCTTTTGTAGACCTGTCAAAAGTCACAAGATAACAATCAGATCAAACTCATGAAAGAGAAAGAATGTGCAGGGAGAGAGGTGTGTTGTATACAGTTGTGAACTGTGAGGTTAATAATCAAACCAAACTTTCATATGCCTTATTTAGGCATCAAATCAAATAGTGTGAAGAGTTTATAAGTTTGAATAAGAAAACCCCTTACCCTGTATTATATTAAAACATAAAACAAAGAAGAGGAAATATATTTCAATTTAGCTTACTGAATTTTGAGAATTAAGCACACTGTTAATTCAAAATGAAAAAGCCAAAGATGCATGCATGCAAGTCAACACCTCCTACACAAGAACAGGAAGTAACAAACTTGCCATGATTTCTTGTTCTTTAACATTATGGTGTTCAATGAGCAATATAGCAAATAAAATAAGTGGAACCCAGCTGATCAGAGCATGCATATAAATCTATAAAGCTCAGACAATTTATAATGTTCACATAGTCTATGAACAATCATATACATTCTCATTCTCTATAAGTCCCTAATCCCAGTAGAGCATTACCCTGAGCAAATTATCCATCAGAATATAAAAGGCCTAAAGATTACATTACGCAATTTCAAAGTTGCATTTTGAATGAAATAATACATGTTTTGTCACTGTCAGCAATTTAATCATCTTCCATGAACTTCATGAATTATAAAGCACCACAAAATAATCAAGACCATATTTTTGAATTATATTGTATAAAGAAAAACTACCAATCCAATAACCTCTCCTTTTCCAAAAAAAATTACGAATACGCTTTTTTGTTGCAGAAGTAAGTTTTTTTGGAACTGCTATTTAAATAAAAATTATCAAAACTATCGTAATTAGATATACAAAATAAGAAAGGATATCAAAGAGCTTGCCTCGATAAGAGGAGGATCAGAACTTTCAGATTCGGCAGATGATCTAAGTAACCTCGTCCTCATAAGATCATATATGTACAACAAATAATGTGTGTCTTCTCTGGCATATCTGAAACACAGAGTCAATAAACTAGCGTTAATGAAGTCAAAAGTACATAGAGATCATTTAGAATATAGCTCATTGGAGTCAAGAATACGTAGAACATTTCAAAAAACGAAAAGAGAAAGATCAGAAATTGATGCTTTCACGTGTTGCCCAGTGTGTTGTCTAGAACAAACTCGTGACGCTTTCTATTTCAACCTCAATATCCTCATGAAGTAAACTAGATAACAGCCAGAGTTGTAAATGTAAATGGAATAAGACATAAAAACCACTTCTTTAATCAGCACAGGAGTAAAATCCAATCATCTTATTCATGAGCCATATTAGTATATTACTGATTTAACGCCCCAGTGTGCAAACATATATACTGATGAATGTGTAAACATACAAACACACACACACAGAGAGAGAGAGAGAGTGAGAGAGAGAGAGAGGAGACAACTTATACAGAGCAGACATACTTGATCATCTCAGCGGGAAGTGGCCTGATCCGCCAATCTGCATTCTGGTATCTGCAGAAACCAGTTTAGGTAGTCTTACAATCCTCTTTCAATGCAATATCTTTCAAATACTATTCTCTTGTTTTCATGTTTGTGGGGTGCATCTAGTCTTCAAATGCAGGGGTAGGGGAAGTCTAATATAGAAATACATGATAGTGCATAAAACAGCATAAGACCATACTGTTTGTTTGCTTGAACTCCACAAAAATGATTCAACAGGTGTTCCAGGCTGTATCTTTCCATTTTCAATACCCTGGACGCCTATGAACAAAGACGAAACATTGAGTACAAACTACGCCATTGCTTGCCGGAGAGGGAAAAATGCCACAAATACTTTAATTAATAAGACTGGGTCAAGAAAACATATCAGCTTAAAGTAAGCACCTGTCCAGTGTCAAACATATTGCAGACATAAATGCCAAAGTCACGTTGAAGCCAATGGATATCCCGATCCGCTCCATGCATTACCTAGTTAATTCAGCAATATCATGATCAAAACTGCAACCACAACAAAGTAAAATAATCTGCGTGTTTACCTTTCTCTTAGTTGGGTCTTTGAATAACTCTCTAAGATATGGACCGATGTGAATACGAAGTTTCAGAGTGTCTATGACAAAATCCTCAGTTCGTGTGGATATTTGCATCAAGCAAGTTAAACCTTGAAAGGACCTGTATTGGTTGTGTTCCAAATCAACCTGAAAAACAGCAACATAAGCCAAAAACACAAATACAAGACCCTATATCTTATCTTAAAGTAGTTCTTAACTATTCTCCAGCCTATTTTACAAAATAAAAGGAGTTGCAACCACGCAATGAGTAAAAGAATATATGATATTGACAAGCAGTGCAATAATGATAGTGTGTCAACTACCAGACACACAAAAATATAATGTTCGAGTGGTTAAATTCTAGACATGAAGCAGACAGTCTGTTAAAATGATACCCTGGTTTAAGTAGTGCTAAGATGACCGAGTTTGTAATTCTCTAAGAAGTCTGCTAAAGTTAAGAACCAAAAGAAGGTCACCACAAACAGGTTTAGTAGCCAATAAATATAATATTCATTAAGCTTTGACAGGGAATCATAGTGGCAATCCATATAGAAAACTGAATATAGTCAATGTGGCTACTGTCAAGATGCATGCAGATTCATTTTTACTTACATACAAAAAGATAAGAATCACTAACAAATAAAAATGCAATAATTGTACCTATACAAAGAATACAAAAGACAAACTTTACCGCAAATTCATCCACACTACGTAATTTTATGGCTAACTGCTTCAACTCTTTCACTTCTTCCACAAGCTTAAAGGGTGTGACTTCTAAGGGAAGAGGTTTTTCAGGCTCAGCAGTACTATCACTTGTATCAACAAAGTCAAGAACAGAGAATTTCTCCTGCAAGACAAGCAAATTATATTAGCATTAAATGATGTAGTATTTTGTCACAATTTGGTACATAGTACAATACCAAAAAGGTCCAGAGCAACAGTTGGGCATGCTAGAGGGCCTTTTTGAGTAATGTATAATTAAGAATGAGTGCCTTCTAAAACGTGGGACAAAAAATGGCAAGGGAGGTCACATGATCATCCCCAAGGTTTTCACATATATCTGTGTTTGATCATTCCCATGCTCATCTGCAAGCTAAAAGAAATCTTAGACTCAAAGAAAGCACAAATGGTAAACTGTTTTCCAGGAATTAATTTAAAATATTAACTAGAAGTGAACAAGTATCTCACACAGCTGGGGGGGGGGGGGGGGGGGGGAA
>JAYDZE010549731.1:0-13651 GCA_034509125.1 Monilaria moniliformis | reverse complement strand
AGTAACCAAAATTTGACATTAACTTTTAATTGAATAATTTATTTTATTTTATATTTATATACATTATATAGCATTTAAAGTATTTGTATGTGTATGTATATGTGTGTATTTTTCATTTATTTTTTAAATCTGGCACTAAACAAATCCATGGTACCCAATACATCATTCCATTACATTATCTATTTTATATAATTCAAATACATATTCGTAGACATCAGCATACAGTTAGTTCAGTACAAAATTAAATGAAAAACCAAAATAATTGTATGCTCATCAAATAAATAAATAATTGTAGAGAGAGGGGTATGTGTGAGAGAGAGAGAAGTGTATGTAAGAGAGATAGAAAGAGAGAGAGGGTGTGTGTGTTAAAGAGAGAGAGAGGGAGGAGCGTGTATATGTGTGTGTGTGTGAGAGAGAGGGAGACGGCGTGTGTGTGTGTGTGAGAGAGAGAGAGGGGGGGGGAGAAGTGGGCGTAAGAGAAAGAGAAATGTGAGTGTGTGAGAGAGAGAGAGCACATATTAGAGATATGAAATTCTAAATATTTACTTTAGCTATGGAATTCAAATTGTGGAATTAGAGAATTTGGAATTAGAATTCAATTTTAAATCCAAATATTTTTGTTGTACCAAACAATGGATTTGGAATTGGTGGCTCCAATACCAAATCCAAGCCTCCAATTTTGTGATACCAAACGGACCCTCATAGAATTTTATTTAGAAACTAGTACATGAAGATGCATAGCGTTATAATTGATACGAGTCCAAGAATGTATCTTGGGTTTAAATTCTGAAAGTTAGAATTTAGAATTTTAGAGCCATTGAATTAGATTATAAATTATGAGCTTAGTTATAGGAAGATCAATAAATAAAACAATAGCAATAATTTAAAATTAGTATTTTATTATAATATTCAAATTTTAGTATTTCTAATTTAGTAATTAAATTTATAAAGTGAATAGTGAGTTGAAAACAATTAATTAATTAATTAATTATAAGATATATGTTTAATTTGATATTGATTTGAGACCCATATTTAATTATCTGATACTAGTAGACCTTATCCAATTTGATACTGAATTTTGTATTGCTAAATAAAGTAGTGGGTGTGTTTTAGCAGTATTTTTGTACTGAAAAAGATGAAGAATAATCTACAAAAAGGGTCAAATCAGTGTAAATAATTAAATAATATAATTATCTAAGGACCCACCAAGAATATTACATTCTTCATTCCATAAAAATATGCATAATTTTCTTTTTCATCCATCTTATAAAAACATGCTCATTTCTTTCTTTCTTTCTTTGTACACTACCTCTCACCGCAAATTATTACAATAATACTCTATCACAATTTATTTACAATCACTTTGCATAACAATATCATTTTAATGAGATATATTCTCCACCCACAATACAAATAACATTAATGTGGAACACTTTTTCCACTCACAATACAAACAACATTAGATTTCTTAAAATATGTGCTGAAAGTTTTGTGCATGTTTTTATGAGACTGGGGGAGTACTATTTATCATCATCTTTTGTACGCACACTCTCACTGCACACACTAGACGACCACACACATTCTCACACAAATCTACACCAAATTTCTTCAATTCAAGCCCGTTTTGACATCCAATTCGTTGTTTGGTCGCGTTTTTATTCACAAACTAAGGTACCGAAAGATATAGATAGACCCAGAGTCATCCGAAATTTCGATGACCTGGACCCAGCCGCATTGGAGCTCTTCGTCGAGAAATTCTGTGATGACCGGTAGTTGGGCTAGGATATGTCCAGGCTCTTCTCGATAAACTCTAGGCGTTTGGTGATTGTGAGTGGTGCCATGGTGAAGACGTTCACCGCACCAATTTATTTAAATCCACATTCAATTAGAGGATAAATTATTAATTTGACTAAGTATTTTATTCGTTGAGCATTTATTTATTTTCTTATTTTATAAGCATATGATTTGATTTATTGTTTATTATTTAACTATAGTAGTTAGAGACCGCTTTTATGCTTAGGTAGGCGGTGCCCAATACATGTATCCCGCGATACTATGTTTGGGTACGCAGAGCCCAATATGTGTGGTCCGCATTGATTATGCATGGATAGGCGGCACTCGGTAATTGTTTTGGAATTTAATATTGGATATTAAATTAAGCAATTAGTATCACATATTTTTTCCCACTAAATATAAGTATTGTTTTAAACAAACGCGTCGTCCATCATAATTATTTGATGCTCATAGCCTTTTCGACCATGAGTTTTTCGCCCTCGCGATCACTCTAAATCTACGAGGTCTAGGCTCAGTCATAGATGCATGGTGGCATCGCGTGATGGGGTTGACTTACTTAAATTATTTTGAGACGCCCTCACGACCTAAATAATTCATGGACGCATATTAATCGGATTAATAAACAAAGAATTTCAAAATTACTGTTGCAATTGGTCTAGAGGCCTACCTTGGTGATATTATTGTAGTCAGCAGTCTTCGTTGAGGCTGCAGTAATATAGACTTTGATCTTGGACCACTAAGACTTTTATTTGATATAAATCTGTATCTTAAGTTTGGGGGTATAAAATATGTTAAAATTAGTGGGAGCTAATCAAGGAATTAAACTCTTGTTTGATTAGTGATACGAATGTGATCTTTGTTTACTTTTCTAATTTGTTTTCATTATTTTCTGTTCAGCTTGAAATGTCGAATTTGACTTTTAAATATTTGATGGAAACAAACAAGTTGACTTGGTCAAACTTTGCGGATTGGCTCTGTAGCTTACGCTTGATGCTAAGGCTTGACAAGGTTGAGTATGTCTTGGACACACCAATCATTGTCGTCCCCAACAAGGAATCGCCTGCTTTATTTGACGAAGAAGCTCACGCGAAACATGTTGAGAATGCCATATCGGCTCAATGTATCATGTTGGCATCTATGAGTAATGAACTGCAAAGACAACATGTTTACATATGTGATGCTCAAACACTTGAAGAGTTTGTATGCTTCGCAAACTCAAACAATGGAGTATGAGGTACTCCAAGATCTCTTCAAGTGTAAGCAGCATGATAGAGGCCAGGTTTCTGAGCATGTGCTGAATATGATAGTTCTGAATGAGAGGTTAGCATCATTGGAACGATGCTTCCCGTTAATGTCTCAACAAACTTGATTCTGCAGTCATTTCCTAGTTGTTTTGAGAATTTCATAGTGAACTTCAATATGAACAACACAAAAGTGGGACTGCCAGAATTGCACAACATGCTGAAAACCTATCATACTTCCACTTACAAAGGCAAATCTGTGCTCATGGTGGGCTCTTCTGCAAATTCTTCCAAATGAAAGAACAAGCAGCAGCAGCAGAAGAAGAAGAAGAAGAAGAATAAGAAGAAGAAGAAGAAGAAGAAGAAAAAGAAGAAGAAGAAGGAAAATAAAAAGAAAAAGAAGAAAGCGTCAAATGATGTTGTTCTAAAGCCTAAAAGTTGAGGGGCTAAAAAGAAGGCGATACCACCAAAGGATGATTGTCTTTTCTGTCACGAGAAGGGGCACTGGAAGAAAGACTGCCCAAAATTCAAAGCACAAGGTGCATTGAGTAGGAGCTCAGGTATGTTTGTCATGAGATAAATATGTTTATGAACAACTCACAGTCATGCATATTAGATACCACTTGTGGCTCACACATTTGTAATAATGTGCAGAGTCTAAGTGACAGCAAGAAAGTGAGGTATGTGGAAGTAGACCAACACGTTGGAAATGGAGCAAGAGTTGCTACTGAACACATAGGGACTTATAGATTAGATCTTCCCTCGGGATATAGACTAGATTTACATAATTTTTATTTTGTTCCTGTTATTTCCAAGAATATTATTTTCATTCCAATGTTAGACATTGAACATTTTTCCTTCCATTTTGCAAATAGCAATTGCTCGTTTTATCTTAATGAAGTGTTTTATAGAAATGTCTCTCTTATGAATGGATTATATATGCTTGAATGTGAACGATATATTCTCAATGTTAAATAAAAGACCTAAGTTGTGTAATACAGATAATGTTACTTATCTTTGGCATTTTAGAGTTGGTCATATAAATGTTACTTAGCTTGTGAATAGTGTCTCAAATGAAAAATGACAAGTTAACCACTTTCTGTGAGAGGGTTGCGTGCTAAGGATATGCTAGAGTTGATTCACACAGATGTGTGTGGACCATTTCAAACTCAAGCAAGAGGTGGTTATTCGTACTTCATCACTTTTACTGATAATTTTTCAAGGTATGGATATGTGTATCTGATGAAACACAAATCTAAGGCATTTGACTTGAAGTGTGAAGTCGAGAAACAACTTGGTAAAACTATCAAGACTCTTTGATTAGTTCGAGGAGGGGAATACTTAAGCCGAGAATTTCTTGATTACCTGAAATCACATGGAATCCGATCAGACTGGACACCCTAGATAACCCACAAATGAATGGAGTATCCAAGAGGAGAAACCGAACATTATTATATATGGTTCGGTCCATGATGAGTTTTGCCGGTCTCTCTTTATTCTTTTGGGGACATGCCTTACAAACTGCTATTCATATTCTGAATATGGTTCATTCTAAATCAGTCGAGAAAATACCATATGAGTTATGGTATGGCCATAAGGTTAGTTTTAACTATATACGGACCTGGGGATGTCCTGTTTTTGTTAAAAAACTGATGACTGATAATTGGAAACCAAAAGTGAGAAATGTTATTTTGTGGGATATTCTAAGCAAATTAGAGGATACGAACTCCACTATCTCGGAGATCACAAAGTGATAATATCTAAGAATATGACGTTTCTTGAAGATGGTTACATCTCCAAGGAACAAGGTCACATCCTAGTAGATCTTAAGGAAATTCAAGAACCACAAGCTAACATAGAGGATGAGAATCTGTCCAATGGTGTGTACCAAAACTCAGTGGGAGGTTTTGATGATCTATTGGGAGGAGAAATAATTCTTAGAGGTATCCTTAGAGGAACTTCTAGAGGGTCTCCTTAAGACAATGAGATACATCAAAGACAAGATGATACAATAGTTGCATCAACCCCACCTCATGAAAATCATAGTGAAATTCCTGATAATATCCCGAATGTTGAAACAGTTAACACAGAACCTCCTCACGTTCAAAATGAACAACTTGCACCAGTGCAAAACCAACTCCATAGGCCTATTTGTCGTGCACCTGAAAGACTGACTCTAATGGTTGAGAACCAAGATGATGAAGTTGATGATTCGGATGACGACGAACCTAGAACCTATAACGAAGCGATGTTAGACACCGATTGGGAAAAATGGATGGATGCATTAATATCTGAAATGGACTCGATGTACTTCAATCTAGTCTGAGAACTAGTTGACTTGCCAAATGGGCAAATGGATCTTCAAAAAGAAGAGAGCTACAGATGGCAAAGTACAAACCTACAAGGCTAGGTTAGTGGCAAAGGGTTATAGTCAGCGCGAAGGCATTGACTATGAAGAAACCTTTTTGCTAGTCGCTAAGATCAAGTCCATTAAAATATTACTTTCAATAGTTGCATACTATGCTTTGACATTTGGCAAATGGATGTACAAACTGTGTTTCTTAATGGAGAATTTGAAGGTGATTTGTATATGACACAACCTTAAGGTTTTATATCAAAAGAAATGCCAAATGCAATATGTAAGCTAAAGAAGTCCATTTATGGATTTAAGCAAGCATCCAGGAGTTGGAATATTTGCTTTGACAAGCCTATCGAATCGTTTGATTTTGTCAGAAGTAAAGAGGATCAATGCATTTATAGTAAGTGCGAGAATGGAAACGTTATCTACCTTGTTATATATGTCGATGACATTCCAATAATAGGTAGTAATCGTTCCATGATGCCATCCATGAAAGATTGGTTGTCTAGTTCCTTTATGATGAAGGATCTAGGTGAAGCTTCCTACATCTTTGGTATAAAGATCTTTCGAGATAGACCAAATAGGTTGTTGGGATTATCACAATCCACCTACATAGACAAACTATTAAGACGCTTCTCAATGGAGAATTCCAAGAAAAGATTTCTGCCTATGGGACATGTCATTATATTGTCTAAGAAGGGTTGCCCTTCTAACAACAAAGAAATAAGTTACATGAAAAGGATCACATATGCTTTGACTATAGGATCAATTATGTACACCATGATTTGTACTAGGCTAGATGTGGCTTATGCATTTAGCATGACAGACAGATTTCAGCAAAATCCCGGTGAGGAACATTGGAAAACTGTCAAGACTATTCTTAAGTACCTTAGACGTACTAAAAAAATTTCTTAGTTTATGTTGGGCAGCCAGAGCTATCACTTACTGGGTATACTGATTCTAGCTTCTAAACAGACCATGATGACTATAAGTCTCAGTCTTGATATATTTTCATCCTCAATGGTGGTGCAGTGAGTTCGAATAGTTCCAAACAAAGTACAACTGCCGATTCAACCACCAAAGCCGAGTATATAGTTGCATCTGAAGCTGCCAAAAAGGTCGTTGCTTTGTTCAAGTTCGTAAAAGAACTGAGTGTCGTTCCGAGTACCAGCAGTGCAATACTGTTGTATTGTGACAACACTAGTGCGATTGCGCAAGCAAAAGAACCGAGAGTAACCAATAGAAATAAGTATGTTCCCCGAAGATATCATCTGATCATAGAAATAATATAAATGGGTGATTTCAAATTAGAAAGAGTACCCACTGATGATAACTTGACTGATTTGTTCACCAAGGCATTATGTATAGCAAAGCACAACCAACACTTTGAGAGGTTGGGTGTTAGACATGTTGGTAGTTAGTTTTGAATTAGTAGGAGTTTTAATTTGTGTATCTTAGAAATAATTTGTGTTGAGACATCCTTACTTGATCACATTCTATGAAAGTTTGATTTTCTATAGATTTTGTGCATTTATCAGAATAATTATTTTGATTGTTTGTCATTATTCTTATATTTGTTCCCTTGAATTACGACTGTCATTAATGACGTAAGACATTAATGATATAGTATAATTCTAAACTTTCCCTAACCAATGATAATCAAGAATATGATATTGATGATATGTCATAGGTTAGCATGTGGTCTGCATCACATTCTTAGAGAGTGTAGTTGATCTCACAACTACGTGATATTTAATATCCGTAATGGACACATGAATATTTTGGAGAATATTGGTATACCCTACTATTAAACTGTTTGTTCAGTGTCTACGGTTTATTAGTATGTGGAGTATGTGATAGTCCTTTGACCTGAGATCATTACACATTTTGTTTGTTGAATGATGTGCTTTGACATTGTACTATGCTTTACCTCCCCTCGGAGGATAAAGACACGGACTTGTGTTGGGCATATCATGTGGCAAATAGAAATGGTAGTTGAGGCAAGAATGTGATTCATTTCTAGATCGAAATTTTGAGAGTACACTCAAATTCTCTATCTTGTATGACCATTAAGTCACTGGCCAATGCAAAGATATATTCAATTAAAGTAATTGAATATGATCGAATGCATCATATAATAAAGATGAGATAAAGTGATTAAGTTATTTGGATAGACACATGACAGATCCTTGGCTCAATCGAGTGGTTCGTGAATTAAAGGATATTACATAAACTTCACATACCAAATTCACGTAAACGTCCTTTATATATCGAGTTTGTTGCACAACGCAGTCTAGGAGTTTTGTGCGGACATTGATTTGATCATAATCGATAGTGGGGGCCTAGAGTGTCACGCTTTATTTGTACTATTGATCCGCTCAATGGTACAAAGTTGGAGCTTCGTATCATATCTAACACTAGTCCAAGTGGGAGATTGAAATATATATATATATATATATATATGGACTAGATTATGATATATATTGATATGGCTTTAATTAATTAATTGTTGGACTTATTAATTAATTAAAACAGATAAAAGATAATAAGTCAATAGGCCCAGGGCCTGTTGGTGCTATTATATATATTTCTCTATTGTAAAGAAAAAACAGAAATTCAGTCACCTACTTTCAAAATACATAAAAGAGAGAACGTGATGAAAATCATTCTTTTGTCAATTATAATACGGGAGGTTCAACACATATTTCCTAGTTTTTTGTATTAAACTGATATGCCTGGAATTGTTGCTACACATGTTATGCATGAAACTGAATTCAATTGGAACTCTAGCCATATATATAGAGAGAGGGCCAAAATATTTGTTCCAACATCTATAAGATTTTGACTTTAATATTTTAAATTGAGCTTGGATCTGTACTCTACAATGTGTTGGAACATAACTTAGACTAGAAATTAAATTGAACTTGAACCCTATGCTTAGACTATGAAAGGGCGGACCCCTATTGTGACTTGATCTAGTGGTTTTTATTTTAATTTTGTAAATTGATTATAGAATTGAGATCCTTGGTTAATTTGGAGTATAACATGATTTAATTAAATCACTACGAGCAAATTTGAATTATATAGAATTAGGTTAGTAAGCTCTAATTTGAGGATTTCACATTAATTAAATTTCTATGATTAGATCTTGTTAATAATTGTTAATTATGACCTGAATTAAGCATGAAAGTGAATTTGTTGAAATATCATCAGACACCTTGACCCTATAACTAATGGTGGCCGAAAATCAATGTTTTAAAAATCGGATCGGTGAGTGAACTGGCGAAGCTATCGGTTCATGGTTCAACTAGTCTGATCGGTCAGACCACTGGTTGAACCGGAATACTCTAGCAAATATATATATATATATATATATATACAAAAAATATTTAAATTTAGTAAATGATAAAATATAATAACTATATATCACACAAAAAATATTAATATATATAATTAAATATATATTATATAATTAATATTAAAATTTAATGAGTGAAAAAATATAAATAAACTTATGTAAATGCTAAAATGCAATTAAATATATATTTAAATAAAAAATAATAAAATTAATAAGTTACTTTATAAATAAATCAGATGGCCTCTTAATTTTACAATTTTACTAGAAGCCATGAATTATTTTATTAATTTTCAGTTTGTGTTTCAATACTTTTTGATATAATTGTTTTCAGTTAAACGCATCGTGCTTCATATACGTTTTTTATATTAATAATTAATTTTTGTATATAATTTTAATATATACCATAATTTCTTAAGAGTTAAAAATATTAACAAATGAAGTTGACAAAGAAAATGGATAAAAATAATAATGTGTTTGGTAAAAATTATGAGATATTATAGATAAAAAAAAATCGATGTTATATATATAAGAATATTTAAATTTCATAAAATATCAAAAAAATTCTTGTAGCCCAATGGATAAGAATCATAAGATACATCATATCTTAACATTGGTTAAGGGATCAATTCCTATCAAACACAAATTAATTATCATTTTTGAAAACTATTTAAAAAAATCAAAAAACCGGTTCAACCGGTCACCGGTTTTCGGTCGAATCGGCCGGTTTTTTCGGTTCGGACTGGTTCAATAGTTTGTTGTTTTTTATGACCGAACCGGACCAGACAACACACCGGTTCGCGGCCGAACTGGTCGAACCGGCCGGTCCGATCCGGTTTTTAAAACACTACCGAAAACTATACTAAGAAGAGGCTATGTAATTTTGATTTTTCTTAACCAAATTGAGCTTGTATTAATGTTATACACATGAAAATGTGCCTATAGAAATTTTACGAGAATTTGTTATCATGCCTAGCAATTTTTCTAAATTTACCTAAAATTATTAAGTCGCAGTTATTTAGGTAAACATTAACTGTTTGATGAATTATTTTTAACATAATCTCGTATACTTATGATAAGCTTGTATACTTAATTTGAGACTCGTTGGACTTTGTTTGGTTAAATTACAAGAATATGTATGACTATATGCTAGGGATAATTGAATAAAGCTTACTAATTAGTTATTAACTCAATATTAAGATTGTATTTGATAGCCTAGATAACAAGCTTATTAGATTAATTATTTGGATGAAATAGTGTATTTTATGTGCTTGGTAGGTGTGATGGAAAAAAGTGAAGCCCAGATTATTAATCTCGGCCAGGTAGAAATCCATGCTTATACATTGCTGGCGTCTGATTGTGAAACGCACCCTAGAGGTGACATAGCATTAATCATGTTTCTATAGTGCTTACATTTTCCTTTTCTATCTGTCTCTCTTCTCGTTTCTCACCTCTTCATTCAAAACACTTTTTTCTTTTTTCTTTTTTTTATCTCTCTTTCTCTCCTCGTCTATCACTTCTTTCTCTTCTCGTATCTTTTACCTCTTCATGCGATTTCTGTTCGATTGTGTTCCAGCGAATGGTGGAGGCGTTTATTGCCCGACTGCAGAGGTTTTTTAGGGATGAAGATTAAAGTCTTATCTTGATGTTTTCTGTGTCACGGCCGCACTTTATTAAGGATAATAAAGCTCGGTTATCGTTACTGGGGGTGGGGATTAAGAAGCGAGACTAGAAAGGGGGTAGCAAATTTGTGGTATGCCTCAAGCTTATCAATAACTTCATCAATGGAAATATATTGATTTCTCGATAAGTCGAATGTAACAGTCTTACAATAATGAAAATGATAAATCAGAGTCTTAGAAGGGATACACATAATCCATCCCTTAATTCATACTTATACGCAACGGAATACATAGAATACAGTGACATGTATGAAGACGTGCACATCCGAGAGTCTTGTCTAGAATAGGAACATTTTCAGACTTATTCAACACACCCTCCTCCTCATTCACGGGTCAATCTGCACATTTAGAAACATATGCAGGGCTGAGTACAACAATACTAAATGGACACATGCCAAAATATACACACATTCATTTGAAAATATTGTCACACCATCACAGTAAAACATGGGGGTTTTATCTTAAAAAGTCCCGATTTTACTAAATTTCTTTGTGATCTTAAAGTTCAACTGCGCAGTCTAAGTTCTCTTCTTTATAAGCCATATATGATCTTAATGTGCCGGGGATGTGGCCACCTCCCACGGTCACCCTTTCATAACTTGTGTCGGGAAGGTGGCCACCTTCCATGGTCACTGGACCGGCTAACCCGCTCGATGACTCATGGTCCCCTTGTGTGCACTAGTCTGAGGAGGGACGCAGCCCTTGTTGGGACCCGAATTCGATTTCAGAACATTTGGCATAGCCAACAGATAGGCATTCTCATAAAACAAACATTTTGGCATGACAATGACTTTAAACCCACGAACCTGAGTTTGGGTTTTAAAATAGAAATCAAGATCATAACTTTCTCGCATGCATTTAATATTTGAGTATATTAGAGCCCATAGTTGGACAGGAAAGCCCACCTCAATTTTCTCATTGTTCTAAAATAATACCTTGGTGATTGTATTGCCTTTCCTCTTCGCGATTTCCTTATTATACAAAGTAAGATAAATTTTAGCTCAAGGACTTATTTACATAATCCCCTGATATGCATGTGTCCTATTGAGGCATGCCTTTTATGTCTCGTCTTTTTAGCATATCTAGTAAAGGATAAAGAAATTCTTATCTCATGCGTTAAAATTTATCCGATGATATATTTCGTGTCTTTAATGATTAGAATCAGAGATTCATTTATTCTTATTTTCCTTGGTTAAGGAAATCTAATTCCATTGAAGTAATTAAATCGGGAAATATAATTACTCTAGATTAATCCGAACATTAATTAAGTTGGGACCTTTCTTGAATCATATGATTTCATCCTTTATAAATTAATCCTTAGATTAATATATTATAGCCTCCTAATTAATTTCAAAAATTAATTAATAAGAGAGAATTATTTTAAATCCTCTTAAGTACTTAAATTAATTAAGTATTTCTATAATCTCAATTAATTAATCTACTTATTAATGGGAATTAATTAGATCATTAGTTCAAAGGTTAATTAAATTGGCCCACTTGAATTTAATTAAAGTCGACTCTTCAATTAATTGGAACCCAACACTAATTAAATTCAAGCCCAAACTTTTATTTCTTGGCCCAACTCTTAAGGCCCATGTCTTCTTTTATTTTGAGCCCAAGCAAATTAATTTGAGAAGCCCATCACTTAATTCACAAGCTCATTCTTTTATTATTGGCCAAATTCTCGTAGGCCAATTTATATAATTCAAAGCCCATAGTTTTGAGCCCAACACAAATAAATTCAAAGCCAAAGTTTTTATTTCTCAGCCCATCATCACAAGCACACCATTTTAATTTTTATTTGGGCCCAAGCCCATTCTTTTGAAAATGAACTGGTCCGGTCCGGTTCGGTTCAACCCGGACCGATTCTAGGGTTAGGGTTAAACACCCACTTCCTCACTCATCTCTCTCTTTCTCTTTCTCTCTCTACCTCCCTCTTCTCTCCCTTCTCTCTACCTCCCTTCTCCCTCACCACCTGTCGCCGCCATCTTCCCCAGCTGCCACTGCCGCCGTCGCAGGCGGTGCTGCCGTCCCCGCCGCCTGTCGATCGACTCCGTATCCGCCGCCTCGTCCCTCGCTCTCTCTCGCCTCTCTCATTCCCGTCTCTCGCTCTCTCATTTCTCCCTCTTTTCTTATGACCGGAATCTGCTCCCACCGTCATCCCCTTCGCGGCGCCGTCTCCATTGTCGCCGGTGGTTCCGTCTCCCTCTCCTCTTTCGGATCTCTCTCTCTCTGCTATTTTCTTCCCTCTCTTGCCGCTCACTTTCTCCCTCGCCATCTCGTCTCTCTCTCACTCTCATGGCGCTGTTTCTTCACGTCGCGGCCACCTCTGCCACCACCGGAGTCGATATGCACGCTGTCGCATCTCCGTCGAGCCCGTCGTTCGGCCATGCATGTGATGGGAAGGGAAATAGGTAGATCTGTCCCATCCGTCTTCGCCGTCTCCTCCGTGGCTTCGGCCCGCCTCGGCTGTTGTCGTCGCCAGGGCCGCCGCCGTTACCCATGCACCTCTTATAAGTCCTTATCTCCCAATTTTCTTTCTTTTTATTTTTATTTGTAAAGATTTCTAACATTTCCCTCATTTTTGTTTTTTCCGTGACTCTACCGCCGTCGTCGACGTCGCGCCGCCACCGGCCACCGCCGTGAGGCTGCCTCCCGGCGTCCCTCACGATCTCGTGAAGGGGCTTTCTGTTTGTGGCAACCCTCTTCGCCTCGTCCCGTCTCAATTTTTGGGGTTGCCTTGACGTCGTCGACTCGCCGGAGTGCAAGCCATCGACGGAGCCGAAGGCAACCCCTCGTCGTCTCGTTATTTTCAAAAGATAAGTGATAGCTCAACTTGATTTCTTATGCATTAGATTATTTGATATAGTTTTTACGTGTTATGAAATTGACGTGCATTGTTGGTTAATACGTTGAATTTGTTGAGCATGATTGGTGTGACGTTTAGGTTCTAAGCACTATGTTGTTAGAGGTAATTGGGCAGCCCCTAATTCCTATGTTTCATGCTATTATATGCTTATAATTGTGTCATAAATGGTGGAGATTATACCTTGATGGATTGGAGTCTTCGAGACTTCGATTATCTTCAAGGTCTCCTCGCATTTCCTTCGTGAAATTGATTGAGTTGTTTGCTAAGTGTAGAGTATATATATATATATAGAGTTGTATTCAAATAATAACTATTTTTTAATGCATAACGGAGACCAAATCCTAACCATCC
>JAYDZE010549720.1:0-13652 GCA_034509125.1 Monilaria moniliformis | reverse complement strand
TTGATAATGGCTTGCATCTCTTCTGCCAAAGATTTCAATTGTATCTACACGAGGAAACTCATTATTCTTTCAAAGAATTCGAGGGGTTTTGAAATCTATCCAACAGATAGAGGATAAATATGAACCTTAGAGCCAGCTTCTAAGCTAACAAGATCTTGATGAAAGTCTAGAAGAGCTGGTGTTTTTGCAGCAAGCACCTGAAAAAAATAAGGTGTTACTCAATTACACAGCGCCAGAGTTACTGGGTATGCACATCCTTTGATAATAAATGGCCACGTTGAAAGAAAGCTTTACAGATGCTGTAACAACAAAGAGGAAATGTGGCATTCCTAACCAGTTGTCCAATGGTTAAAGTTAAACCAATTAAATTAGTTGGTGAACACTGAAAGGGTGATAGCCAATCGAGAGATCACCATTTGGTCATTGTAATTGACTTAATTAGGATAACCATATTGATAACTTCTTGGTGCACGAGAGAAATTGAAGAAAAAGCATATAGAAATCTACAAAATAAATAAACATGAGAAGAGACAATACCTTACAAAGATAATGCATGAGTGTCATCTTGTTGTTGGATGCACGTGTATCTGTGAGTTTCAAGAGACTGTCTAATTTGAATCCGAGAGCAGAACCTAAATACAGAAAGTAAATATTTAGAACTAAAAATATGTTTTTCTGCAACAAGCAAAATCATGCGACATTTCAAAAAAATTAGAGAACAAGGCTAAAATGCATTTTTACTCTCAAAATGAAGAGACGTTTTGGTCCTGTAAATTAAAGGGGTAGGAGTCCCACAGACTTTCAAAAGCGCATAAATTTAGACCATTTTGCCCTCATTTCAATGAAAACCTTGAAATTTGGAACAAAGAGAGGTCCCGAGGAAAATCCCTGCACTTTTATAACTTTAAGATGCTTTGATAAAAAGGCCCATACCTCTAGCAGTTCCTTGGTTTAATGTATTTCCAAGATATAGAATTTTCTTCATAATTTCTTTAAGCTTGAGGGACCTCCGAACCTAGCACAAGTGAAGTTATGTCATTGAGGTGTTTTTGATAACATGTTGGATTTCTATGGAATTTCAGGTGTACCTCTTCACATGCTGAATTTACAGTGTTCAAGCTTCTCTTGAAATCAGAAGCCTGAGAGTTGAATTGGATCTTGAATAAGAAAACCCTTAACTTAGATTCAACTCGTGGAACCTTCATCAGCTCCAGGAAAAACTGAAAGAAGTAAAACCCGAGACCCGTAAGTAGAGCACCAATAAAATAGGATTACATGAGAGAAAGGGGAATCAGGAATTGAGGCAAAAGGGGGGGAAAACAAAAATATATGCAGATATAAATGAGCCAAACCCCATTAGTGCTCATGCTATGCTAATAAAATTAGGGTTATTTGCAAAAGGGAGGCAGAAAGGAATCAGGAAATTAATGTGGTTCTATGCGAGAATTCTGTCACAATACAGTATACTCATCATCGCATTTCGAATGTTATACCACGATTCAGCAAAATCATAACTGGAATCAGATTGTAGTACAACTGATCAAGAACCTATGAGGAACCTTATAGTATTTCTCTTAAAATCATCTCTTCCATGAATAACAACTTGAAACTTGCAAGAATGCCTTACCAGAAAATAATCTCCTTAATTCATGCTTAATGAGAAATTACATGACCTTTCAGCAAATAGGTGGACTAACCTAATCTCAAATTGCACGAGCACAAATATCATTAAACCAGCTTAAGAAATAACAAGATTCTGTCAGCAAAAATGATTTGACTAGACTGATCCCTTGCAAGCAAAAATCATCATAATGCAGCACAAACATAATATATCAATAAAGTAATTAGGCTAGAGTTCACAAACCAGTTCGCACTTCCCCAGAGTCTCCTTGTCTCCTGTGTAGCCCTAAATAGTTACCAACTCATTATCAGTTAAAAGAAGTTACGCTTTCTTGATTAGTGCAAACTGCAGAATTGCAACAAAGCTTCACCTTAAGTAGTTCCATCTCTTCTTTAGTTGGACAAAACTTAATGAGATTTTCTACTTGATCAGCATCCAAAATTGATTCATCCATTGCAAGTGCTGCAGCCTGTCAAGGTCATCCATCAATGGTATAGTACATCCCGGAAAAAAGTTAGTAGACTGGATATAGATGCTAGGGATATATATTTCAACAGAATCCTAAATGAACAAGAAGGGACATTAACCTAACAATTTGGGATTCAGGAATTAATTTTCTAACCACTTTGGCCTTAAAATCCATAAAATTGGAATCCCAAGAATCATAATATAAATGTTAAATAATAAGCGATAATTAGGGAATCCATTTACACTTTCCTATTCGCAAATGTCAAAAGGTATTATGCATCAATTATTCATTAACTTATGTATAAATGCAATGTTAAACAAGTTAGGAAAGGGGGTATTCACATTAGTTTATTTATATTCTGTTTAAAATTCAAATATCGATTATGAAAGATTTGAAGATTTGTCACATAAGAATCCTTATTCTATAAGTTGTATACAATATGATGTCAATCTTCTTAACATGCACTTTATACTTCTAAAGTACGGTTGTGCTATTTTTTATGCATTTTTTATCTTCTATGACATAAGTATCTCTGAAAAACAGTTTATTGATATAAAATTTTCCAATTTATAGCAAGACAGGCTTCTATGACAGTTTTGTCTTCTCCAAAACTGTATTTCCTAACTAACATTATTTTAATGCATAGTTCTTCATTGTTGCTTAAATACCATTTTCACATTCTCAGGAATTTACAAAAGGCATCTTTCTCATATTAATACAAATGCATGTCAATCTTAAACATACAAATGAACAAAACTGTAAAGGCAATAAAGAAAAATGAAAGTACACAGAAGGCATCAAATATTGGTTTAGAAAGTACTGCATAACTAAAAAATTATCCAAGCTACATTGCACATATTAAACAGTTATACCTATAGAAACAAGTTGTAAAGGAAAATTCAAGAGGAAATACAAACTGAAGCTTACCATCATGTCAGGAAGGGGCATTTTCACTTTTGTGAGCATAATTTCAGTGTTGTTGGCTCTCCTTAGGTCAATCTACAAAACAGAATCAGTAAGACTGAGAAACAAGTTGAAGGAAATATTGACTACATAAAACTAGTCCAATCTCCATTTCCAATCCCACACTAACAAAACCCCAATGTTCATGTTCTTCAGCATTTTATCTGTCATCTTTTTGATGAATAAGTAACAATGCATCGTGTCTTACTGCAGCATATACTTGTTAGCAATAAATAATAGTAGCTTCTGGGCAGATGTGAGAGATCACTGCCAGCCATTAATCTGGCACAGATGGGACTCTCAAGATCAAATGTTATTCTCTGGTGAGTTAAATAACACAATTTAAATTTATTAATGTAACACATATGCACACCTACATGACACTATGAACAAATTTTAAGATCTTGAGCTATTCGAGACTCATCATCAGCTATTACACGGAAAATTGGAGAAGACATTGGTCATTCAGAAAATCCAAACAATTCTTTAGTCATTTGCCACAACCTCCCCAGGAAAAGGAGAAAAATTATACCACTAAAAATGAAAAAAATTATTAATATAACATTACCAGATGGACTTTTTCAGTCTTAGATCCAGTAGACTTTCTGCGGCTTCCAGCTTTTCCTCCTGCATCTGATTTTGGTACTGTGGCAGAGAAAAGGGTCTCAAGTTCTGACACATCAAATTCTGGTGACCTAGAGTAAGAGAGAAGCATATCAGTCATCCGGAGGCAGCAATATCCGACAAAAGAGAAAGGAATTGGAATAAATTGCACAAATCTATGCCATGATTCATTTGATATAGAGTACTCAGTGCAATCTAATTCAAATAAGTAAACCAGTAGAGAAAGAGAAATACACTTGAGGATCCCCGAATCTCTGCAGTTCTTCCCACAAGCTTCCTTGTAATACCCTGGTTACCTTGCTCCAATGAAGTGGCTTTAAGGTAGATCTTCGAGGTGCTGTTGCCATTGGACGTGGAAGCCCACGCCCTCTACCGGCAAGCAACCCTTTACCATCTGTTGCAGGTCCCTTTGCACCAAATGGAGGAGGTGGGGGTGGTGCACCTCCTGGAGGTCTAGGAGGTCCTGGAGGTGCAGGTGGACCGGGCATACGACCTCCAGGAGGTGGTGGTGGAGGTGGTGCTCCTCCTATGGGTGGAGGTGGTGGAGGGCCATGAGTTGAAGGTGGGGGAGGTGGAATTGGGGCTCCACGTGAAGGAGGAGGTGGAGGTAGTGGAGCTCCGCGATGGGGAGGCGGCGGTGGCGCAGGCATTCCCCGTCCTGGAGGTGGTGGAGGAGGTGGTGGAGCAGGCATTCCCTGTCCCGGAGGTGGTGGAGGAGGCGGTGGAGCAGGCATTCCCCGTCCCGGAGGTGGTGGAGGAGGCGGTGGAGCAGGCATTCCTGGACCGCGTCCAGGAGGGGGTGGAGGAGGCGGTGGAGAAGGCATTCTACGTCCGGGAGGTGGTGGAGGAGGCGGTGGGCCGGGCATTCCCCATCCTGGAGGTGGTGGTGGAGGTGGCGGTACACCAGGTGCACCAAGAGGAGGAGGTGGTGGTGGAGGTGGAGCACTACGCAGAGGAGGAGGAGGAGGTGGTGGAGTTCTATGGTGCTGAGAAGGAAAATAATTTTCGTAAGTGGGAGGTGGTGGAGGTGGAGGTGGAGGTGGTGGTGCTCCATGAGAAGGAGGTGGAGGAGGTGGAGGTGGGGGTGCACCACGTGAAAAAGGAGGTGGTGGAGGAGGAGGTGGCACCGTGGGTAGAGGTGGAGCTCTATGTGATTGAAAAGAAGGAAGCCCATTCATGGGTGTTGGCGGAGGAGGAGGTGGGGGTGGTGGGGGTGGTGGAGGTGCAGAGGGCTTTCTTATGCTAGAAGATCTTTCAGAGTACTCAGAAGTAAGGACTGGAGGTGGAGGTGGAGGTGGAGGTGGAGGAGGAAGAGAACTTGATACTCCTAAAGGTGCATGCCATGAACTCCCACCTGAGACCGGGGGTGGAGGAGGTGGTGGAGGCGGAGGCACTCTACTGGTATTCTGCACATCAGAAGAGTGGGGAGGAGGGGGAGGGGGGGTTTTGGGAATGGCTTCCTGTAGAGCTGTCCATAAGCTTGTACCAGTGGATAGAGGATGGGAAGAGGAAGGTGAGAACTTGGTAAAAAGTGCAGTCTGAGGAAATGGAAGTGTGGAAGGTGGGGGTGGGGGTTGCTGGGATGATCTTGAGGGCAAGACAGTTACATCATTTGCAGATGGTGGAGGCGGAGGCGGAGGTGGAGGTGGAAAACGTCCATCATTTGGTGAGAGGCTAGGAGGTGCAGGTGGACGTGAAAGAACACTGCCCTCACCAACTTGAAACGTTTCTGTAGGTGTTGAAGAAGGTTCATATAGAAAAGAATTAGGCCGAGGAGGTGGAGGAGGTGGTGGCGGTGGTGGAGGAGGCGATTGCTGCGGTGTATCTGAAAGTGGTGGAGATTCTATGCCATGTTCAGCTTCACCTCCCACCTGTGAGGGTAAAGGTAGAGATGCGGCAGAAGCTTCTTTAGCCGGTGATGCATCTAATGATGATGGGCTAGATGCATGCTTGGAACGGCCTGATGCAGTACCTCTGTCAGCTGTAGCGGTTGCTGAAGATGAAGTAACAAAAGGAGGCTTAGATTTCCCTCCGGGCGCAGAATCTTTGCCAAGGGTTAGTGATGCCGGAGCACTGTTATATCTTGACGGAGGATAATAAACATGCATTGAGCTAGTGTAAGAACCTTTATTAGTAGGTATCCACTTCGATACAGCATTTGGTTTTGCCACTCTAGCTGGAGTGCTCTGCGAATCCAGCAGCTTAGATTTTTTGTTGGTAGTGACTGCATCAGAAGCAGATCGTGAAATAGAAACAGGTGGCTTTTTAGATAGAGTCGAGAGGCTTCTATCAAACTTCAGCTTATTACTATCAGCAGTAGGTCTCTGTTGCTGACCCTGCTTTTCGAGATTCTTTATTAACCGAGGAGCTTCTTCACTTTGCTCATTCTCTTCTTCATCTTCAGACTCGTCATCCTTTCCACCATTAATAGATTTGGCTTCAGCATTACTAGCTACTTTATCAGTCTGAAGCCCATACTCTACTTTAGCATTTCCATTACGCAGCGCACTGTCATTGCGTTCACGCCTCTGAATTCCCTCATCAGACGCACAATCTTCAAATGCATGATGATCCGAATCATCCTTCACCGTGACCTCCTGATTACTCTCATATACCTCAGAACTTGTGATAACTGCATAGTCATCAGTGTCCGACTCCACCTTGCCATCCTGAGCGTCGACTGCACTGCTGAATATCTCTTCGGCCTCAAAGAATTCCTCAGCTCCAGCATTTTCTATTTCATTTCCATCTTCACTTTCTGCTACTTCACTGTTTACAGCAGAATGAACAGAATCTGCATCCGAAAAGAGTACCTACACAAAATGGAGGGAAAAGTTTAACTCCTAAAAGTTCAGAAATCGACAAGCAAAGCACGAACAAACAACACGAAATCTTACCTCTGCTTTGAATTCCCTAGAGAACTGATCCTTGGCATCCCAAAGAACATCAGCTTCGTCACGGTTCAGCATCAAAACGTTTGACCGGACAAATGCTGTATGGAACATCACTCTAAAAATCATCTCTTCTCTCACCAAGTCATCCTCCAAGTGGATGCACTCAAGAACAATATCTCCTTGAACATGGCAACGAATATTAATTTTTACTAGCTCACACTCTTCCTGCATCCACAAGACATAAGAACACCTTAAAATCACAATCTATCGATCTATTTGATGTGAATTTAAGGATTGAGGCCTTACCTGTTGATAGAAGCGGATTTTCTTTTGGACTTTCGAGGTTGACAACAAAAGCTTCGAACTTCTAGTAGATGTTTTTGAAGTAGGATCCTGACCATATACACGAACTACTGGCCGGCATCCTCTTCCACCATCATATAAAGGAAGGATCCTAAGAATAATGCAATCCAAAGCCAGAGGTGTATCTGACGGTGGCCAGTCGGATCCAATATTCCTTCTAGAGATGTACTGCAGATATCTGAGCTGAGATGGTTGGGGATTTAAAGGAGACAAGAGATGAAGAAGTTCCCTTGGTGCTTGCTTGTAGACCATTTCAAGCGTCTTCTGCTCACCCGTGTACTGTTTCCTGTACAGAAGAAGGCCCGCAAGCATAAAGGCGAGCACAGGCCATCCTCCCCTTTCGCAATGCATCAGAAGCACATTCTGTTGGCCCTCAAGTGACAGCCAGCTCTCACTGGAACGCAAGAAGTGGTGAATCATCTCCAGCGGTAACAGCGGACACCCTTCATACTGCCGAGGGTAATCCATCACTGTCATGTCATACTGAGATAACACATCAGATAATTGGCTCCTTCTTTCGCCTTCTTTGAAGTTGAAAACCATAAAAGCAGCATCGGGGTAGTGGTCCTGTAACTGAGCAACTATTCCATTCATATACGTTCTGTACTCATCTTCGTCAAGTACATCGGTGGAGAAGCAACAATCAAACACTACAGTAAAAAAAATGTCAAATGGCATCAGCATATGGCACACTACACAAGTCTGGCAAGCATTCATAAAATTATAATCACCGAAACCAACATCATTTTTTCCAATAATCCACAATTTCCAGTAGCAATGCTTAAATAACTTGCCAAACTCACGAAGTCTATAATAAAATAAATCTACAGACGAATCACAAAAGTGGCATTCATGTGACAAATCCAAGATGAAACTACAAAGCTATCATGCTATTCAATTCAATATGAGAAGACATATCGAAAACTTAAAACCGCTATTCGACAAAACATCCTCTAGCTATCCAAGTTCGATGATTCCAGCAGCTGTTTTCAAATTTGAAAATATAATAAATATATCCCATTTCCATAGTGTATCCAATTTGCAGCATCCATAAAACAGCTCCAGGAATCCAACCAAAGCTATATACCAAGAGAAAGCCATGAACGGTTGAGCTAGAGCTAGAGGTTGATACACATCGAATTGATTAAACCAACAAAGAAAACTTCCAGGAATCAGTCAAAACTTTAATGAACAATCCACTTGAATGTTGTTCAAAATTAAAGAATTTGTATAATGCTGAAGAACTAAAACTCATCATAATCAAACAATGAAGCAGAAGCTGAAAAGGGCATACCGTAGACCCTCTCGGAGATCTCGAGAAGCCGATCGGGCGGCTTCCGGTAGAAGAACCTTCTGAACAGCGCCATCTAATGGCGCTGTTTCCCCCCTGACCGGATCCAAACCCCCAATTTCCCCCAATTCAGTACCTCAAAATCAAAACTTCACCGCAATTTTGACCTAACTAACCAGCAGATCTTCACAGCAGCCCAATCACCGCCACAATGCAACTCAGCGAGCTGAACAAAACCCAGATCAAAACACCACCAACCACCGCAATTAAGCTACGGATTTCCACCTCGAACCAATCCAACAGTTCAATCGCCGCAGCCCCACTGAGCTAGAACAGAAATGAGACAGAAAAAGATTCAAGAACCACAAGAAAAGAAAAAAGAATGAAATTTCAGCACAAATTCAGTCAAATTGTAAGGGGTGAAGACGCAAGCAGCTGACGATCAATAGAGTGCTAGCAGAAAGGATAACGATACACAATTCTTGATAGCACGAAATATACTAGGACCGTTTTGTGATTACAAAAAGGGGGGACTTGATCACATGGGGGGCGAAGAGAGAGAAAGAGTTGTAGAGAGAGAGAGAGGGGGGGGGTGGAAACGTAGTGGGATTGAAAAGGTGAAAGGATAGCCGTCAAGGGGAGACAGATCCGACCCGGATAAACAGTGAATAGGACCCGACTTTGCGTTTGTCGATTTCTTGAAATTGTTGTTTTCTTTTCCAACTCTGGTTCATTTGTTTTTGGACTGATTGCTTTTCTGGTGGGATGTGAAACTCACTTGGCAAAATGTTGACAACGATTAAGGGACAAATCTGCTTCTTCTAGCTGTAACTCATGTAATAATTCTGACAATTTTCAAGATTTATTACACAAAAAACCTTTTCTTTTAAGATGATTATTTTGCAGGAAACTTTTTCTACTTGAATTCTTTATCCAAGACTCAATTTTTATGTAGTTTGACTTGAATCTTGTGAAATTCAGGTTATACTTAGTTATTATGTTTTGCATTTTGCAGTCAATATCTTTTCTTTCTCAATAATTCTTTTAAAAGTATTCAAACATATATTTTCTGAAATATATATTTTTATTTAGTAGAATTAGTTCCTTTGTACGTATAGTATCATGATCTCTTTTCCTAAATTATTTAAAACATAATAAGATAATTCGATATCTAGAATGTACTATGGTCATTAATGAGAATGTAGAATTAGTAATTGTTAGTGTGGTATGTAAACATATAGTTCAGTGTGTTTCTCTAATAAACTAATCGGATATGTTATGCATCATGTCGATTTTATTGACATTTTTAATCATTAATGTTATATTTGGAGTTTTTTTTTTTTTTTTGGAGTAGAGATATGAAAGAATATGAAATTCATATTATTATTATTATTCCGTTTTATTAAAGGGAAAGATGACTTCTTTATGAAATTGAGTAAAATAAGGTAATTCTTATTTTGGGGAAAGTAATAGAATTCCTTGAAAACTAACCAAACATGACCTAATTCATTTGAAGATTAACTATTTTTAGCAGAATATGTGTTTCGTACTTTACCAAGCAGACTAAGAACCGCTGAGTCCCTTTTAATTTATTATTTTAGTCTAAAACTAAAACATGTCATTATTAGTTGGGATTAAGGCAATAATTCTCAACATGTGTATGTCACAAGACAGCATAGTGTACAAAAATGTAAAATTTTATAATGATATCCTGAAGGCAATGGGCCGGTCCGAAATAAAGAGAAAATTAGGGTTAGATTCATAATATTTTAGCCAAAAAAGACCGATTAGCCCGAACCGAAAATAGTTCGAGATTATAGGGCTAGTTTGAAAATCGAGTGAGTTGGCCCCATTAACCAAAACTTTTCTCATTTCTTTGTTGTGACACATCTTTATTTTATTTTTTAACTTGATAATAAAATTTTGATACTTGAAACAATGTAATGATTTTTCCCAATACTTAATAAAAAAAAATTCTTACATAAAAATTAAAGAAAGATAAATCACTGATATTAAATGGGTATAAAATCATTAGCTTTCACGATACAAATTAATTGGTTATTATGTAAATTTATGTCGAATAACAGTTTTTCTTAGAATTATGTCGAAATAACAGTTATTTTTGTATGTAGTATGAAGTTAAATGGTTTAATTGGGAAAACACGATTTATTTTTTGTTATAAGAAAAAACTTATCGAGAAAATTTATACATGTTGATTTTTTTTTTGAAACGTTCTGGCATAACGGGCTAACCTGAAACCCAGTGATTAGGGTTAGAGTCGAAATATTTTAACCCAAAATATAAAAAGAACGATTGGCCTGAACTAGTGATGTCGCCGGTTCCGGGTAAAGAAAAATGGAAGTGATACCAGCCCCGAAAGCTAATATGTGGTTTCAATTTCGGTTCAAAATTGATGGATTTTAGTCGGTTCCAATTCCAATTCGGCGATTTTATGATTTTTCTTTACTTCAATATGATCAACAGAATGATATAAAAATATAATACGAAAATTAAAATATATAGAATAATTACTAATAAGTAAAAAGAAAGAATAATTGATATTGATATTGATTTAATAAAGGATTTATTACAAATTGCAAAGTTTAAGTAATAAACAAAATCCTAACCTTAACAATTATAAATTTACAATTACAAGTTTAAAGTTGCCCACGAAAATAGAAGAAACACAAAAGCCAATAGCTCGTCGCGAGACATAATAACCAATAGCTCATCACGAGACATTATAACTCTTATAATGTCTCGCGACGAGCTATTGGCTCTTGCGTTTCTCCTATTTTCATGAGGATCCGTTGCTCATCTTGTAGACACTGAGCAATTAAGGATCAACTCGAAAATAGAACTAAACCAACAGTGTCAAATTGAAAATTATACAATGCAAAATCCTGTGATTTCTAGGCACAAGGACAGATTGACATATGCAACTATGGAGGTTGATGTTCATGGCGTCATGCTGCACAACTCATAAGCCTCAGCCTCCACCGTTTCAACGTCAACCCGTCATTGTTTTTAGAAGTCACAGACATCCTGCATCATATAATACTCTTCCTAAAAAAGTTGGTTTAGTTTCTTTTTGGGTGGAACATGTTCAAGGTGACCAACGAAATGACGGATCGGACACTAGTAGAGAATGAGCAACTCAGGGAACTCATATGTGGTAGGAGCAAGAGCAACTCAACAAACGAAATGACAGTTCGAGTAATAATAGCTCGCACAACTAGAGAGAAATTGAAGTTGAAGAGAGAAGAAATAATAGCCGAGAATGAGAATGAGTGAAGAGAGAAGAGTTCTTATTTATACAAGAGTTGCGTGTGAGTAAGAATGAGGATGAGAAGGGGGGGTATTTATAGATAAAATTAGGTGAAAAAGTTTAAAATCGCCCAAAACCGGCGGTTTTCGGCGGAACTATTTACCCGATTCCGGTTAGGCCCGTTTTTGCCGGTTCCTATTCGAAAACCAAAACCGCCGGTCAGGACCAACCAAATCGACAGTTCCAATTTAACAATGCATCACTAGCTCGAATCGAAAATAGCCCAAACCCGGATGAACTAATAAAAAATGGTGCGAGTTAACTCTATTAACATCCTTAATAACAGCCTCCCAAAAAAATCTAAATTGAGGACCAACAAGAAAAATATGAGAAGCCATTATCTATTGTTTGAAATCATGACATTTCAATTAGGACTTCCTCACCTGTCAAACTAGATCGTTCGATCGAACTACCAAGAAGGGGATCATAAATGTTTCGGAGTGAAGAAGTCTTAGTTGATCAATCATAATCAGAAAACAGAAGTATTGTATTCATGGATTTTTTCAATAAATAGATATACTTGCTATAAGAAATATCTGTGCTAATCTGATCATAAGGGTACGGCCATTCCTCCAATTTATCACCCGTATTTTGCTACATATTAATAACGTTAATTAACAATAATTACATCCAACTACAAAATACACACTGCCGGCAACCCCACAAGTTACATTGCATGACCCATTTTCCTTCTACTTCAAGTCGTTGTTTCTTTCAACTCTTATTTCTATTTCTTGGAAATTTCCGGCATCTCTAAGTGTTAACGTTGTCGACCTTAGGGATGTCAATCGGGCCAACCCGCTCGGGTTGTCGGGCTATTCGGTGCGGGCTATTCGAGTTGCAAATTTTGTCGGGTCAGAAATTTACAACCCTAACCCTTCGGGTTTCGGGCTAACCCGTCGTGCCAATCGGGTTCAAAAAAAATTATAAATTTTTTTAATTAATATATTAAATTTGATAATTGTATATTTGTAAATAGATCAATAAATGAATGTCATTTCAACTCAAAACTAATATATAGCATTTAGAGAAGTAAGAAAATACAATTTTCTTAATAAATTATCATTTTTTTTAATTTTTATATCTAAACGTTTTATATTAAATGTTATAGTAAAATATAGAACATAACTTTCGAATATTGAATCAAAATGCATTTTTTCACATACATTTGAAATAAATCTTATTATACTAACTTTCAAAAGTTGGAAAAATAATAAATTAATTAAGTTTGAAAACTAAAAAACGAGAACTCGCTAATTTTCGGGTTGACCCTATGTGTTCAGGTTATCTTCGGGCCAACCCTATCGGATTGCGGGCTATTCGGTTTAGGGTCATTCGGGTTGAGAGTTTTTTTCGGGTTGTGATTTTTCAACCCTAACCCTGTCAGGTTGTCGGGTTAATCGGGTCAACCCACGAGTTTCGAGCTAAATTGACATCCCTATATATAATATACTGATCTATTCCAAGTTCTCTTTCAAGAGCATTTTCTATTTTACAACTAAAAAATAAAGTTATTTAATTCTCAACAAAGAGAGGTAAAGTTTTATTTTTCGAACTACGGAAATAATTACATCAAAGTCCCCAAATACTTAAACACAATTAGAGAATAAAAGTGGAAATGAAAAAGTAATGACGACAAAATTATATTATTATAAGAAGATGCCAGCCAATGAATTCAGATGTCTGACAAAAATATAGGTATTTTTATGGGTTAATTGTGTGTATGTTTTCTATAGCAAATGGATTATATGATACTTTTTGTTGTAGTGTAGGAATTAGAAATTAATCTGGATATATGATTTTTTGTAAAAAAGCATCTTATAATATTAAGCTAATATTATAAAAGAATATTATTGTATATATAAAGAGTCATTATTGTGAGAAGTACTATTTTTTGTTGACATATAATTTACATTAGCATTTTGTTTTTTGTTTTCTATTTTTCTTTTTTCTTTTTATATATCTTGTAAATTATCATAAATTAATTACATAAAAATCAAATCCTAATTTATTAATTTCATTCTTCTTAGGCCATCTTTATCGGTTACATTTTCCGGGGGTGGTCGACCACCTCCAAATTAAAAAAAAAAAAGAAAGA
>JAYDZE010549709.1:0-13653 GCA_034509125.1 Monilaria moniliformis | reverse complement strand
TTTATTCGAGAGTCCGTGATACCAAACTTAACATCACTTATTCGGTAGGGAAACCTATCGAGTAAGGGGTGTTACAAGGAATGTGTAGCTGATCTGAGTAATATGTGTCCTTGAGAGTTTTGGCGATGCCGCCACGCTTAGACTAACTGGGAAAGAGAGATAGAAAGATGGAAAGAAATAAACTATACTTGGGAAACTACATATTATTTTAACTAGATGGAAAGATAAATAAGAACTAACTAAGTGCAGAAATAGTAAAACAATCACTTGATTAAGGAATTAAACAGTTGTGTTGTATTAATTAAAGCAAATACATGACAAATAAAGTGCTCATGCTACAAGTGCTAAACTAGTGCTAAAATCAGAAGATGTAGACAAATACTAACTAACAAACAAAAGTTTTAAATGAAAGATTTTCCATTTCGGGAAACCGCAGTCTGGCTGAGGTGGTCCCATCTATCTATTTTATTGTCTACATCCTGTTGACTTCAACATGCTGCCAAATCTGAGAGAATACTTGAAATAGCATAAGTTGCTGTCTCATTTCTCCCTCCACCAACCTCAACTATAGGTGATTGAAGGAGACAACCGAAAATTGTTTCCAGCGAGAAGATCAGTCAGAGCTAAAATTTAAACTAACTACTAACTGCCCTGAATGCTACTACTGCTATAACTGTCCCGACCATGACTTCGAAGTGAAAAGAACTACGCGACTTTGCTTTAACTATTTGAAACTAAATCTTGCTTGGAAAAAGGTAAAGAAAGTTGAAATAGCGATTTTACTCCTACTAAACTACACTACTAAAGATGCAGAAATTACCAATACACAAAACAAAAATAGTTAAACTACCTAAATTAAACTATAACGAATGATGTATGACAAACAAATACTAAGAAAGCCGAAATGTTAAATTTCAAAAATTAAACATGCTGAAACATAAATAGTTCGGCCCTCTGCCAGATCAAACACTCAAAGATAAAACGTAAAGTAAACATGATCGTTTTTGGATAATTTCATTCACAACATCCAACAACTTGGATTAAACAAGAGAAATGAAAGCTAAGCATAGATATAGAGCGGGCGATGGGAGTCTAATCGGCTGTCCTTGTTGATAGAGGTTGAACCAGCTGGTATCTTTCTTCTCTGGAATGGTGTGATCTTTCTGATCAAACCTCATCACACTTAAGACATACTTGTCTTCAAGTATGAGATCAGATAAAATTAAAATAATTGTAGACCATGTGGAACAACACACCAAACCCTAGTCACGACTAAAAAAGGGAAAACAAAGAAAAGACAAAAGACAAAGACACGAGACAATGACTCAACAAGACATAAAGCAAAACCAGCACCCACCCAACGACAACCATTTAAACAATGACAACAACCAGCAGAGATACAGACAATAGACAACAGACTAGGCAAACATATGTTAAGAAATTCTATGCAACAAGTCATGCCAGATTGACTCTGCTCTCAACCTCACGTACGTGCCTCTCTCAATTCTTGAACTTACACACTATGAGGGAATATTCTCCAGTCAAGATGTCAACTCAAGTAGGACTTTATTTAGGACGCAATGGGGCTTTTGGTAAATAAGCAATTTTGGTTTGACCCTAAGCGTCCTAAGCTTCAACAAAGTTATGCTTATGTATGATTATGACCAAGCAGCGGGAAGAGAAATGATATAGTGGTGCATAACTGTACATTACGCAGTTTGTCTTCTTAAACCCCGAGGAGGTGAAATTTATCTTTTGTAATTCAATATGGAGTTTATGAGTTTCTCTTATTTCTTTATTTTTACTCCTCTTAGTGTATTGCATATTCTCTCGTTTTCTTTTCCTTAGCACTTTTTCATCATCTCCTTTTACTTTATTGCCTATGTACAATGTTTTCTCTTTACTGGAAATCATCCATAAATCATGGGGTTAAAAAACTCTCCATCATCTGACTAAGCCTATGATTTTCTGACTTGTGAAAAAATTATGCTCCAGGCTCAATCACGGTTACTAGGGTAGATTTATTGGACCTTGGATCGAAAGAATTAGGCTGAACATGCTTCCCTAGTGCCTTTTATCCTTTGACTTCAACATATCCCTTCTTAAGTTTTATTTTTTATATTTCACTCGCAAGAATTGAAATGTTGGGAGGGGGATACCCCTTTATAGGCTATATCCTCATGATTTTCTAGGTAAGCATGCTTATTTGGCTACACTCTATCATTCCAATGTTTACTCTGACTAAACTATTGTCTACTTTACTTTACATAAAATAATTGATGGTTGCTCTACATTATCTACACTAGTTGATGGTTGGTACTAATCTTATGACACAAAACAACCTCATCACACTTGAGCTGGACTTATCGAAGGCAAGCAAAGTTGAAGTGAGTGGTTGAGACTGACACACAAATAGAAACGAGAAACGAAAACATAAAGAAAACACTAGACACAAAAAGAAAAGACTTAACAACAAAACTAAAAGGGGGGCTGGTAGCGTTCACCGGTTGTGTCGGCTGCCGACCTAAGATTTATTTCTACTAAAATTATACCACAAGAGGATAGTGTAATCGTATCATAGTAAATAGTTAGTAAAAAGTATCATATCCACATGGACTATGTCGATTCTAAATACTACAACCTAAATCAATTATTACTATCTAAATCACACAAGATTTGATTGTGGAAGATCTTGTAAAAAGAAAAGAAAAAAATGCATAAAGAAATAAAACTGAAAAAAAAAATAAAAGACTTATTCTAGAGAATTGATTTCATCAACACATCATTAATTCAAACATTCGATTAATTATCCAATTAGTGACTCTAATTTAGCTAGAAAATCAAACAAGTAGTTTAGACCACCTCACGAGGTACCCAAGCACTAGATTACAAGTTAGGAGTTTAGGTCTGTGCTTGCAACTCCTAAAAGCATCTATGATTGATTTCTCACAGTTGATCTCAAACCTCTCAATTACAATTCCTTCATACGTACCTAACTCAACCAACTTTTTTACATATAACAACACAACATATTTTCTGGACTGATTTATATGCAATTCACGTAATTTAAAATTATTGAGCATTTAATCTTTAAAGAATAAAATACCTAAACATTCGGTCAATGAAGAATTAATCTAGGAATTTCAATTTTACTATTCAATCTACATTAAACTATTTCATATTAAATTTCATCACTTACATCCATTATACTCATATAACCTTATTTCCAGTAGTTTAACAAACTTCCCGATTTTATAGCCTTCAAGTCTTCGGTCAACATACTAATCTCTGCAAGTGTCATTCATTTTTGTTTCTACCATTTCAAATCTACCCATAACTAAATGCATTATAACATATATTCAAGAATAATTAAAACAGTTTAACACAATTTTGAAGGTCAAGAGGATTTCCATTTTCAGCTCTTATAGCTTTAGCATGAGAACTTATCCGCCTTCTTCAATTCTTATGTTAAATCATATTAAAAGATTCTTAATTACACTTAAATAAACTTAATTTAAACATAATCAAATAGATTAAGCAAAAGCCCCAAATTTCAAGCTCTAACTCTCGATCAACACACCTATCATATTTAAGCTTTGATATTTTTTTTATCCTACTTCAAACAAATTTCATTCCTAAATTATGTATCCATAGTGAATTCAAGGAAAAGAAGCATAGTCTCGCTGCATGTATATGCACAGTGTGTTTTCGTGTGCAGGGGAGAAAATGCGGCTAACCGAGAAAAGAAATGAAGGAAGTCGGCAACAGGTGGCTGCTCGGCGGCCGACGGTGCCTAGACAGAGGATTGGCGGCAGCAGTCAGTGACTGATGCAACAGATATAGAGGGGTGAGGCTGTTGTCGAGTCTTTGCGTGTGTATGTGCGTGGAGAGAGTGATAAGTGAGGAAATCCCCAACTCACCTGCTGATGTCGAGTGTAAGAGCGGGACGTGCTAGTGCGGGGTTTCTGCCTGTGTTCGCCCTTGGTAGGCCGTGGATGAGGCCTCCTAGCGCACAAGTCGTGCGGCAAGTGTGCTAGCGGGCGGGCCGTGCGGTACTGCGTGGAGCGTGTGTGCGCTGACCGTATAGTGATGTGCGGCAGCGTGCGGCAACATGCGGCTGTGTGGTGCGATTGAGGCGTGAGTGTGTTCGATGCGGGTGTATAGAAAATATAAGATGCGTGAGGCTATAAGTAAATAAATAAGCAACTTTATTGAAGTGAAGACGGGAACATATATGTATAGGACTAAGGGTAAAAACGAATCCTCTTGCGAGGCCCCAACCCAAGCAAATACCTAGCTCGATCGATTTTACCTTTAATCTTGCACACCCTCTATCGTTGCCTTTAGATGGCTTTATATAGGCGACAATCTACACTCCTAACTCGACTAGGACTCTAATAGGATAGACCTAGATCTTTAGAAGATTTCGAGGTATCCTTCACAAATAAATAAATAAACATGAATCTAAAAGATAAACATAAATCTAAAGGATAAACCTAAATCTAACTCAACCATAAAATAAATAAAGATAAATCCTAATCTAAAATTCAGCTCAAACCAATCGCCAGCCTGGCTCGGGCCATTCCGATTTTTGCGGACCAGGCTGGGTGTTCGCGCGTTCTTGCGCATGGCGAGCGCGCGAGCGCTGCTTGCGCGCGCGGCGCTTCTCCCGTGCGCGCTCCTGCGCACGGTTTCGTGTGGCTTGGCCCGTGTCTTATCTCCTGCGTGCGGGATAGCCATCAATTACTCCCGGGGCCAAAACAGCCTTGTCCGCAAGGCTGGGTGCGGAAACTACCGCGTCGGGTGCGCGCGGATGGTCTATGTGTCGGGCGGCAGGTGATATGCGGGCATGGTGAGCGAAGTCGCATTCGACCTGATGGATGGTGGTGGTCATGCTGTTCGGGTCGGTGTTGGGAAGGGTTGCATGGCGGGTGTGGTCGGACTGCCGCGGGTGGTAGCGGTAGTCTTGGCGGGAGCGGCGGTCGGCTTGGCGGTTTGGTGGGGAGTGTCGCTCCGAAGGTGCGGTAGGCGGCTGATTGTTGTTGCGGAAGTGCTGGAGTGGCAGGTGCCTGCGGGCTGGAATTTGGTATGGGCGGGAATGTGCGGGTTGATCGGCTGGGCATGTGATTGGTTCGGCGGGTGGCGGAGTGGATGGCGTGTAGTACGGGGAGAGTGAGCGGGAGCAGGGTACGCTGGGTGTTGGGGTGGGAAGGGTCGGTACGGCCTGGGTGATGGGTGCTGGGTGCGGGCGCGACTGATTGCTGGAAGTGGCGGATTGTGCGGGTGAATGGTCTAGGCGGCCCGATGGAATGTGCGCGTTGGGTGGCTGGCGGGACTTGGAATCGTCCGAGATCTCGATGATCTCGACCCAGCCGCAGTCGAGTTCCTCATCCAGTTTTGTGATGAGGTTGCACATGCGCGCTGTCGAAGATGCGGGGGCCGGTGGGGTGTGTGGGTTGCAGTTGGCGGCTGGGGCTGGTTGTGGTGTCGGCGGGCAGTGGTTGTTCGGGCATGGTGGAGCGGAAGGGCCCGTGGGGGCGAGTGGTGGCAGCGTGGTGTGCGGTGTATCCTTCGGGGAATCTGGCGCTAATAATGCACGTAGATCGAGTACTTGGTGGTTGTATTCCGCCAAGAACTCCGTGATGGCTGGCATGTGTGTCATGACGGCATCCAGGCTCCTCTCGACATGCTCGAGGCGTTCGATGATGGATCGTTGCGGCATGTTGTAGCATTCACCGCACCAATTGATGTCGAGTGTAAGAGCGGGACGTGCTAATGCGGGGTTTCTGCCTGTGTTCGCCCTTGGTAGGCCGTGGATGAGGCCCCCTAGCGCACAAGTAGTGCGGCAAGTGTGCTAGCGGGCGGGCCGTGCGGTACTGCGCGGAGCGTGTGTGCGCTGACCGTGCGGTGATGTGCGGCAGCGTGCGGCAGTGTGGTACGATGGAGGCGTGAGTGTGTGCGATGCGGGTGTTTAGAAAATATAAGATGCGTGATGCTATAAGTAAATAAATAAACAACTTTATTGAAGTGAAGACGGGAACATATATGTTTAGGACTAAGGGTTAAAACGAATCCTCTTGCGAGGCCCCAACCCGAGCAAATACCTAGCTCGATCGATTTTACCTTTAATCTTCCACACCCTCTATCGTTGCCTTTAGAGGGCTTTATATAGGCGACAATCTACACTCCTAACTCGACTAGGACTCTAATAGGATAGACCTAGATCTTTAGAAGATTTCGAGGTATCCTTCACAAATAAATAAATAAACATGAATCTAAAAGATAAACATAAATCTAAAGGATAAACCTAACTCTAACTCAACCATAAAATAAATAAAGATAAATCCTAATCTAAAATTCAGCTCAATCCAATTGCCAGCCTGGCTCGGGCCATTCCGATTTTTGCGGACCAGGCTGGGTGTTCGCGCGTACTTGCGCCTGGCGGGCGCTACTCCCGTGTGCGGCGCTACTCCCGTGCGCGCTCCTGCTCACGGTCTCGTGCGGTTTGGCCCGTGTCTTGTCTCCCACGCGCGGGATAGCCATCACCTGCTTTCCTTTATTTACTTTACTTAGACAATGAGGCATTAAAGAATTGTTCCAAATCGGACACATACCCCTTTATTTGCTTATGTGTAAATACCCATATGTATAAGTGTAGCGTGAGAAAGTAGGAACAAAAAGATAAATTATCCTCTTCTCTTTTTCTCTTTCTTTTTTTTTTCTTCTTTTGTTTTCTTTTATATTTTGTATCTAACTATTCACACACACATGCATATCCATCTTATGTACTATATACATAATTTTATTTCTAAACTAAACATTTACTTATTTAGTAATTAAATATATAATTATACTTAACATATGTTAAACGATAACTATATTACTCATTTGTTTTAATTAAATTTAGTTTTTCTAATTTATAATTCAGATTTAAAACACTTTCTATTATTTTATGAATATGTTAAGCAGAAATTACCAAAACACAACACAAAAATAGTTAAACTACATAGCTAAAACTATAACGGATGAAAAGGAAGTAAGACAAATAAATACTAAGAAAGCCCAAATGTTAGACTTCAAGAACTAAACATGCTGACACATAAATAGTTCGGCCTTCGGCTAGATCAAACATTCCAAGATAAAACGTAAAGTAAACATGATTGTTTTTAGATCATTTCGTTCACAAAACCTAACAACTTGGATTAGATAAGAGAAATGAAAGCTAAGAATGGATGTAGAGTAGGCGATGGGAGTCTCATCGGCCATCCTTGCTGAGAGAGGTTGAAGCAGTTGGTGTCCTTCTTCTCTAGAATGGTGTGATCTTTCTATCCTCAGCTTCAAGCACATAAAACTCTTCTATCTAGTGCGTGTGTGAACTAATTGTTCAGAACCGAGCTCTCTTTCAACTCTTGGTCTATCCAACTTTTATAGGACGGTTCTAAGATTTTGTGCAAGCGTTGATCCTCTGCTTCGCACTCCATGTAGACTTCTCTTCCTTTTTTTCGAGGCGTTTAATCCTCGTGTATCAATTTTGCTATCCTTCTTGGTTCTTCCATGGGCTTTCATTCTCCGCCCAACTTACGAGTGCCTTCATTCTCTTTTCTTACATCCATGCTTTCAATTTATCAGCCAACCTTGCTAGTTCCTGCGCCAATTAGCACGTTAAAGTGCAGATTAAATCCAGATTTTGTGTATAAATAATCGAAGTTGATGGTTGCAATTTGGTCTGATCAATCTAAAAGGGACATTCGAGCATGGGATCCTGTTCAAGAAGAATAGACACCTAGAGGTGCATGGTTACACCGATGCAAATTGGACTGACAATGGATATAAGGTCCACTGAAGGTTACCTCACATTTCTTGGAGGTAGACATGCACTTCATCAAAGAAAAAAAATCGAGCATGGCATTGTGGAATTGCCCTTTATTCGCTCAGAAGATTAGCCGAGAAATATCTTAACTAAGGCGGTTAATTCTAAGAGTTTTGACAAGTTAAGTATTGGTAATCCCATTATTTAACTAGAGGGAGAGTATTGGAAAGAAGACATTAGTTGCTGAAAGTAAGGAGAATATATATTCCAAAGATAATATAGATCTAATTCCTGTATATGAACATAATCTTTCCTTAGATATGCAACAATCTCCCTATAAATGGATCGAATGTACCCTGTCAGTTTATCAATGCATAATACATATTCAAATTTATCCTATGTTTTAAGCTTTACCAACATTTAAATCATGTTTTCCGAACAATATTTAACATGATGACCAAAAAACAACTTCCAAACACCTTCTGGGCTGAAGTTGTTCTTACGACAATCTAATTTTTGAGTCACTCTCCAATGAAGACGGTCCCAAATAGAACTCTGTACAAGACATGGTAGCAAATAAAACCACATGTACCATATTTTAAAGTTTTTGGTTTTATTGCATACTGATGTTGACGAAATGAATGGGTAGATGAAATATGGGTTAATGGGCGGAAGTATGAGGCGGAATGAATGTATGGGTGGAACGTAAATATGGATAGCGAAACAAAGATAATATTGATAAAAAAAAAAACAAGAGACCTCGAACTAATACCAAAGTTCGAACCTATTCCAAGAATAGTTCTTACCTCCCTTCTAACCTTCACGAGGTATTTATAGCTAATTCCTACGGTTAAAGATTGACTTGACCACCTAGAGATATACATGACATCCTTAAGATATCATGTAGATCTATCTACAAAAGATAATTACAAAAGAGTGTTTATTTTCTAATAAGATAAACATTAGAAATGATAAATATAAAGATGTATATCCAAGTAGCGTCGGTCGGTGGTAGGCCCATCCATTGGACGAGGACCTGGCTGACAGGTGTGTTCTCCCGATCAATGGTGCGGTGGTGAACCACCCATTCTCGTTCTAGCAGATATGGAGGGTCAACATCGAGGAGTTCATCCGGAATGGATGGTTCCGCCGATGTGGTCCCAATAGCCTTCTTGAGAAGGGAGACATGGAACATGGGGTGAATCTTTGAACCGGCGGGAAGCTGTAGGCGATAAGCCACCTGGCTGATGCGTTCTAAAACACAAAATGGGCCAAAAAAGAGGTGCTAGCTTGCGGGTATGGTCATGGAAGAGAGACTTTCGGAGGCGCATATGAAATTTTAGGTAGACCAGGATGTCAACTGGGAATTCGACATACCGGCGGTGCTTGTTGGCGGAGTGCACCATGAGCTGTTGCGCTCGTTCCAAATGAAAGCAGAGATCAGAGAGGACTACATCACGCGCACGTAGTTCGCGGGCCACCGTGGGGGCATGAACTTCGCCCAGTAGGAAACTTGTAATTGTCATTGGCGGCCGACCATATATGAATTCAAGGGGCGTGGTATATGCGGCTGTATGAAAACTCGTGTTATAACACTACTCCGTCCAACCTAGCCATTTGCTCTATTGGACTGGGCGATCGAAGGAGAAACACCGAAAATATATTTGGAGGCATGGATTTAGAACCTTAGTCTGGCCATCCATTTTCGGGTGGTATGCTGAGCTCATGCGGAGGGGCATGCTGGCCAAGTGGAACAACTTGTACTAGAAGGTGCTGAGGAAAATTGGGTTGCGGTCAAATATGATTGACAAGGGAAACCCATGGAGGAGCACGACTTCCTGAATGAATGCGTCGGCGGCCTATTTGGCTGAGAACGGGTAGCGTAATCCGACGAAGTGTGCGTATTTTGACATACGATTGATGACCACCATGACGTAGTTGACGCCGCTTGTGCGTGGGAGACCGATAATCAAATCCATGCTGATTTCATCCCATATTCTGATGGGGATTGGTAGGGGGATTAGTAGGTCGGCTGGGGCCTGGGCGTCGTACTTATTCTTCTGGCATATGGCGCAGGCGGCCACAAATTTCGTGAATGTTTTACCATGTCGGGCTAATAAACGTTAGCAGTGAGACGGCGGTATGAGTGATAGGTTCTTGCATGACCTCCACTGGGGGTGCTGTGGTACTCTTCTATAAGTTTCAGGATCCAATTTGATTGAGGAGACACCACTAGCCAGCCCTTGTAGAACAAAATGCCGTGGGACAACGTGTGATGCTTGGTAGTGGGTTTGCCAAGCTCGAGGTCCTTCTTGATAGTGGTGAGAGTGGGGTCCGTGTCCAAAGTTTGTTGAGCCGATGGCGAGTCAAGCCAAATCGGGATGGAGATGGCCCGCACAAGATATATCCAAATGATGTAAAAGGGGTTGCTAGTTTTCCATGATCCTTGAGAGGGCATCAGAGGCCCGATTCAAGGAGCCCTCCTTGTAGACGATTGTGAAGTTGTAGCCTATGAGCTTGCTGAGCCAATTTTGTTGTGTTGGGGTCATCAATGGTTGGGATAGTAGGTGTTTGAGGCTGCGTTGATCCGTGCAGACGAGAAAGTTGCAGCCAAGGAGGTACGGGCGCCAATGTTGTATGGCCTAGACAAGAGCCATGAGTTCTTTTTCATAGGCTGATTTGGCGAGCCACCTAGCTGATATGGTTTTGCTAAAATAGACAACCGGTTGTTGATGATGCATAAGGACGGCACCGGAACCACGACTCGATGCGTCACATTTGACCACAAACTCCTGAGTGAAGTCGGGCATGCTGAGGACCGGGGCGGACGTGAGGGCTTCCTTGAGTGTGTTAAAGGTTGATACGGGTTCTGGTGTCTATAATAGTTTCTTAGTGCCCGTTTTCTTGAGGAGGCTGGTAAGTGGTGTTGCGATTTTACCGTAATCTTTGATAAGACGACGATAGCATCATGTGAGACCGAGGAAACCGCGAACCCCGCACACAGTCATTGGAGTGGGCCAATGAAGGACAACCGAGACCTTTGTAGGGTCCACGCATACGCCGTTGCTAGAAACGATATGGCCCATGTACTCGATTTGTTGGCGGTCTGTCGAGCATTTTTTTTAGATTGACAATCAGTGCGTTGTGTTGCAATATGAAATGTACCAGGTGGAGGTGTTCAAGATGATCGTGCCACGTGCCATTGTAGATTAGGATATCATCAAAGAAGACAAGGATAAATTTACTTAGAAAAGGTCTGAAGATGTCATTCATTAGATTCTGGAAGGTAGCAGGTGCATTGGTGAGGCCGAAGGGCATGACCAGGAACTCGTAGTGTCTGGAGTTAGTACGAAATGCCATCTTCGGTACGTTGGCATCCTGTACCCGAATCTGGTGGTATCCTGCCCGCAAATCTAGTTTGCTATACCATGAGAATCATGGAGTCCGTCTAGTAGCTCTTGTATTACTGGAATTGGGTACTTGTCAGGGACGGTGAGCTTGTTGAGCTCCCAGTATTCGATGCAAAATAGCCAAGAACCGTCTTTCTTGCGGACGAGAAGGTTGAGACTGGAGTATGGGCTTGTGCTAGGCTGGATGATACCCGTGGCCTGTATTTCGGCGACGAGGTGTTCCATCTTGTCATTTTGGAGGTGATTGTAATGGTAAGATCAGACCGAGACCAGCTGTGATTCTTCCTGGAGCTCGATGCGGTGATTGGTTGGGCGACGAGGAGGTAGTGTTGAGGGAGGGGAAAGTACAGGTGAAAATTGAGTCATGAGGGAATCAAGTTGTTAGCGTTGGGCGGTGTTGAGTGACTCATCGAATCGTAATACTCTAGGTGTTTTGTCGCCCGTCATGACCTATAACATCTAACATTCTTTGGAGGTGGCCATTTGGCAAAATTTGAATGCTGAGCATTCTTTTGTTGTGAGGGCTGGGTCACCTCATATCTTGAGTGGTTGATCAGCGAGCTTAGCGTGCACCAATTAGCTTTGACTTCACCCAAGGTAGCGAGCCAGGAGATGCCTTAGATGACATCCACTCCACACAGTGGAAACACGTAACACGAGATGGTGAAGTTGGTGTTGGATAAGGTGAGAGTGACGTTGTTGCATAGGCCGCCACTTTGGACTCGAGTTCCATCACCTAGGCGAACGGTGAAGCTAGTGGTGTTCGAGACGGTTAGACGGAGGTGCTGTGTGACTCGTTCGACTATGAAACAGTGGTTGGCTCTGCTATCCACCATGACACATATATCTTTAGAATTAATACGCTCGTGAAGTTGCATGGTGCGATAGTCGTCAATGGCATTAGATGACAATTTTGAAAGTTGTAGGGCGTGTAGAGTACCGCCCTCGTCCGTATCTGGTGTGTCGCAGTGGTCATCATGGTCGTCGCACTCTTTCAGTGGGACCCCGTCGATATCATCCTTAATTAGAACTTGTAGGGTCTTGGGAGGGTATCGATACATGGGGGTGTACTAATCAGCCCAAATACCAGCCCCTTAACCGGTTTAACTTGTTTGATTTATGATGAAAAAGTGCACAAGGAGTTGCAAGTTCAGTGCAAAAGGCTCCGGGGATCGACGCGCGCAAATAGGGCAATTTGGCTATGGGAGTGGGAAGTAAACTGAAGAAGACGATCACCAAGTAGCCCATACAGGGCATGTGCATGATGCAGACAATGGGAAAGCACAAGAGAAGTGTATAAAAAAAGATGGAATTCGCAGAGAAACCAAAGAAGAGATATGTGTATACGCTGGCCAGTGCAAGGGTGGTGAAGAGCAGAAAGAGACAAAAGAGTACGAACATTTGCTGAAGAAGAGAATGGAAGTCTCAGCAAGAAGACAAAAGAGGGTCCCGAGAAGATGCAAGAGTAGGAGATCACCCCCACTCAACCCTAGAAGCCCCCTATATAAAGCCTTGCGTGAACACATTGAGAATGGGGGGAATATACAACTTTGAAGAGAAAAATTGCTGGCATCTTCCCTACACTCACTGCACTTTCACTCTCAACCCTTCCACCATAGTTGCTGCCATCCTGAAGCTGCGAACAGCCCAGAGATAGCCATGAGATAGATGAATCAAGGAAGAACCATGAGTGTAACGGGGACTCACTCACCTCATTGCTCTATTTTCTTGGTTCAAATAATCTTAGTTAGATGTTAGCTAGTTTAGTTGCTCTAATATGCTGTTATTTAATAGATGTTTTCGATTTAGCTTTGAAACTAAAGATTTTAGTTTAGTTTAGTTTAATTTAGTTTATGCTCTCTAATCACTGCGTTCTACCTAGTTTACATGCTTTTGGTGATGATGTCGATTTCATGTTCTTACTTTCTGGATGCATATTTAGTTTAGATTTACAAGGCATTTGTTTAACTTTCAAGTTGATTTTAAGATTTGCAACGTTTGATGGTGGTTTACTACTTGTTCCTGCCCAGTTTGTTGGTTTTCAGTAAGTTATGATGAGCCTTAGTTTATATTAGAGTTTTATTTCCTGTATGCACTTTCAGTCTGCCCAGTTTGAACGCGTTGTAGTTATAGATTTCAAGCTTTTGAGCCACTTTCCGAGCACCTGCATGTTTATATCAATGGAGTCCCGATGATTCAAGTATTTTTAGAGTTGTTAGGTTGTTTAGGAGATCTCTACACGATATTTGCTTTATTCCAGCTTTATTAGTTGTTAGGCGACAACGTGTGTAACACCCCTTACTCGGTAGGTAAACTCACCGAATAAGTGATGTCACAAACGGTATCACACACACGCACCAAAAATTTTCTTTATTACTTTACTGAAATATAAATACAAAAATTACATTACACAACATTTATACAACCATTACA